>CAWVNZ010001889.1:0-25002 GCA_963930735.1 Dioctria linearis | reverse complement strand
AAAAATGCTTGGATGATCATAGTTCTTTTTGACGAATGGTTAAAGAATAATTTCGCAAAAGAGGTGAGTACGAATTTAATAAATTTCACTGACGATTGCCTAGAATATGAGGTTTTTCTTTTCTAGGTTTTGTCATAAAAAAAATTGCCAAAAAAAGTTGATTTTACCATGCTCCTTGTCACCCAAAAACCCGAAAATCGATGAAAATGGACTATCTATAACAATAATGTGTTTTCCTGCGAATTGTACAGCGATCTTGCAACCTATGGATCTGAATGTTATAAGGTTGACTAAACGTTCTTATAAAAATAGCTTATTGAGTCGTTTGATTGGTTCCAGTAATTATGAGGATTCCCTGAATAATTTAAAACATGCAATTTGTTTCCTCGCTAGCGCATGGAAAGATATGAATCCGATCGCTGTGGTCAAATGTCGAAAACGTTTTTGAGAATATCATCTGATAACTGGGATGAGGAAGACAACATATCCTTAATTGAAATCCGCAATCAAATTCTTTCGGAAAGATCTGATATAAGAACAATGTTAAACCAAATGTTTCGAAATGAGAGCCTTGACAGAAATGATACCGCTGAATGGATATCTGGGATCTTCCAAACGAACCTCCTCAAAATGCTTTCGCTCAAAGTGCAGACAGCGACGATACAGTTACAGAACTTTTTGAAATTACACATCATACACCAAAAATAAAACTGGAAGATGCAATTAAGTGCTTCACAACACATTTGGAATGGGCGGAACAAAATGATTCTTCAGTCGTCAACAAATGCATGACAGAGCTGTGTCAAAGCGACTGAATGCGAGGATTAAGCCAAAAATATCTGAATACTTTTTAAAAAATAAAATTTATTTCCATTTTCTTCTTTGGGTGAAGCTTGTTAATATTTCATCTTATTTTCTCAATTTTTCTACTTTAAAAGTTTAAATAAATATTACTATTAATATGGGAAGTTGTTTTTATGTGAATAAGATACATCTTTAGTAAAAAATAGCACATTACCCTTATTTTCGATTCTTGCGACCTTTTCGATTTTTGCAACATATCATGTATTTATTAGTTGCAAAAATCGAGACTGCACCTTATTTGAAACGCTAATGAACGTATACCGCTAATGATTTTTCTATCAAAAAATCAACATCACATTTTCAGAAACAGGAGTATAAATTGACTTACTTGTATGAAAGATCTTTTAGTGATTCATAAGATAATATAAGATAAGAAAGTTATTTACTGTATATAACTAACTATTACAGTAACGAATATAAATAATTCGATCAATTTCACATACCTCGAAGCCATAATTAATAATTCAGTTTTACATATCCCTCTCTGTGTCAAAAATAATGTAGGTCGAGATAAAAATCTGAAAACTTGTAAACTTATAGGGTGATATCATTGCACTGAAGTCTTACCTGGCCGGTAGACGGTGTCGAATATATTCGACATTGGTGCTCAAACGAACCAACAATTTTTCCACTCTTTAAATGGTATGATCAAAGTAAAAACTCTTTTTATCGGAATTTTTTACTTTATTATTTAATATTTTTTTATTTATTTTTTATTTTGTGTGTGAAAATTTTCAAAGCAAGGTGCGGCGGCTGGGCACTGGACAATTAAGAAATTGTTCAGAAATTTTCATTTCAAGTTGGACGAAAAAAAAAACAATCGCATCGACGAATATCTTGTGAAAAATTGATGTATTCAGGAAAAGAATAAAGTTAAGTTTCATATTTTACGGTTGTAATTTCTTTGCACTCTCTTTCGACGTGTCGAACCTTTATCCCCCAAAAAGTGGTGACCCCGACGTGATCGGGTTAGATTGTGGCGACTTGACGACGACAGGCGCGGCGTTTCCGACCTGGCGCAGCCAAATTAAATCTGTTTACTTTTCATGAAATTCAACAAAGGCCACTTTGATAAGTAGAAACGGTATGTGTAAGTAGGCTGTGAGATAGATTTAAGAAAAACAAAAATACTAAAGAATTATTGTTCCGTCAGAAGTTAATCAAAAAGGATCAAAATATTGTATAGATTTGAATTTTGGTAAATATAAAAGAAAACTAAAGGCTAAAGATCGGAGGAATTTCCGCGACAATAAACCGCATCCTAATCAAATAAAGAAGTTTCAATAGATGTCTGGACTTTAATTGATGCCCGCATTTGTATCAACAAATATACTTTTCTTCCAGCGTCTGTCCTTTTCAGGTTCCACTGACAGGTCTAAACCGAGGAACTCCCTGAGACCTCACAGGCCTCCAAGAGGAGAGGAATCAAACCCTGAACTGCTAGTGCTGGACGTGGTACAGTCCTGTGAACGAGTCGGCCTATCGGTATAATACCAGATATGTCGATCTGCTTATTGTGTTCCTGATGTGATACAGTTTGGTCAACAACTGGAATCAAATCTTGAACTGCTAGCACTGGACGTGATACAGTATGGTCAAAGACTCGGCCTATCGATATAATATCAAATATATCGATCTGCTTATTGTGTTCCTGATGCGATACAATTTGGTCAACAAACGTCGGCCTGCGATATAACATCAAATATATCTAGCTGCTTATTGTGTACGTGCCACCTCATAACGAACTGCACTGGCTACTATCCATAGAGAATCTCTCTAGTCCCCACGAGGATACCACTCAGGATGTCATAGGGACAACCTGTGGTCTTTATCACCCCAACAATATCGATAGAAAGAAACTCATCTTCTTCTACGAAGTGCTCTATGGGCTCTCATTGGACAGTCCATACTGCCTTCACGCCACTTCTATTTCTCCAGTAGCTCTCATCTTACTTTCAGATCGAGAGGACTTTAGATCTCCACACAAGCTCGAGCTTAGGATTCAATCCTAAGATCCCGTGTCAGGAATATTTCAAGAGGCTATCGACGCACGTCGGTCTCAACTGGAGACACTAGCTACTGCGGTTAAGGATACACCCTTGACGCACTTGGCTGACCTGGTACACAGGTCGTATAAAACAGCGTGGTCCTCACTTACCACTAAAAGATTAATCCTAACCGAGAATGAAGATGGTTGTGCGGGTGGTTCCAAGGAAATCTCCTCTCCTCCGTGGAAATTACGACTTCTATCTGGACGTTACAATTATGTTGTAAAATATGGGAGGCAACGACTAGAACCAAGGAGAAAATTCAAGTACCCAACCAAATGGCGAGCAAGAAAATGAATCTGCTGGAAAAATTGCAAAAAAATTTTACGCCCGCCACCATTTTGGGCCGATTCGCCGGATATTTGGTTTGCGCATGTTTGCCGCGCTAAATCATTCACCAACGAGATCTCGCAGTAAAAAAGAAATCTAGTTCCAATATCCGTAAAGAAGATGGGCCACTCATCTAAATCGACAGTATAACCGATATTAATATTCCTGTCTCTTTCCAGAAGATTCGACATCAAACAATTTCCACAATTGATATGAATAGTCCATTCGCTGACATTTTGAAGGAATTCGCGGATGTAAAAATTTTGCCAACTAACAAGCCACCGACTATGATCGACCTAGAACTGGAGTCAACAGCAACACAGTAATGACAAGTCCAGCTCTCACAGCACCAGAAAGGACATCACGGGCAGGACGTAGGATTAAGTTCCACTTCGCTTTCAATAACGCTAATATGTTTACACTAGGAGGGATAGCGGCTGAGAATTTGTTCAGAAATTTTCATATCAAGTGGCCGAAAAGAAAACGTTCACAAAAAACAATCACATCGACGAATAACTTGTAAAAAATTGATCTATTCAGAAAAAAGAATAAAGCTAAGCTTCATATTTTACGGTTGTAATTTCTTTGCGCTCTTTTTCAACGCCTTGTTCCTTGCATCGGCAGGAGTTTCTTGACTTCCAAGAATCTTGATGGGTGCATGTTTTGTTCGTGGCGAACCTCTGCTGATGGTATAATATGAAATTATCCTTTTCCTTTATGCTGCTAGTTGTGGTGGTGGTGAGGTCGCTGAGTGGGCGCTGTCTGAGTCTTTGTTACTGATTTAGACGGGCTACCTCGTTGACGTGGCGTTTCCGGCTGTGCCATTTCATCTTGTTGGACAGCGAGCAATTTTTCAGCAACTTGAATCCGAAAATCCATCGAATCTGCAATTTTCTTTATCGCGATTCCTTTGGAATTACAATTTCGGAGGTATTCCATCCACGCCGCAGTTAAATTCAAATCAAAGAAATGCATTATGACACGCAGTTCAATTGCGGTGCGAATATTGAATCTGTAATATTGCATCATTTGATCCAATAATTCGACACCGCCCATGCTTTCGTTGTACTTTCGCACTACTTGAGGCCTATCTATGAGAATATAACTTTCTTTTTCTTGTCCCAATGTTCATCGATTCCAACAAATTTTGAAACAAGATTGATTGCTTTATTGTCCTACCAGCGAGTGACAATTACGCTTTCATCGAGGATGATACATTCAGCTGATGCTCCTTATCCTCCTGCCTTCATGTCGTTTTCGTTTACCTAGGATTGGCGAATCTGTTTGTACGTATGGTAACGGTTATGTTTCCATTTCCAAATTATATAACTTGAGTTATATAGGCTAGTACTCAAAACCTCTTTGTAACCACTATAAAACACTCCTATAGGTTACCGTGACTTGATTTAGGTAACGTTATATAACTAAAAGTTTTATAAAATGAGTAACAATAATATTCTGGTTACCTTAATATAACTTCTTACATAAACACTTATATAACCCGTGCTGCTCTCAATTAATATATTTTTGTCATAGCAGTGATTGCAGTAATATTTCGGTTACCTTTATAAACTTTGTTTATAATGGTGATGGTACCGTTTCCACAACGCATAAAATTTTCTCAGGACTGATTACTTTTAGTGATTGAAATGTTAGGGAAATTACTTTTCGTTACCTTTATAAAACAATACAATGCAAATATTTACGACATAGAATTTCGATATTTTTTTTGTATTGCATTTTTATAATGTAAGGGTATAATATTTTTATACCTTAGATGAAATCTATAGGGTATACTAAGTTTGCCATTCCGTTTGTAACGCACAGAAATAATGAGGGTAGAGCAAAATGGATTGGACACCCTCGCATAAAATTAAAAGTTATTTTGATTTTTTGCATGTCCGTCTGTCCGTCGTCCGTGCGCACGATAACTCGAGAGCGCGTTCACTTAGAAAGCTGAAATTTTGTACACGGACATTAAAAAAAAAGTAAAATTAAGTTCGAAAATGAGACAAATCGGGCAACTACTTCGTGGGGTTGCCATACAAAAATTTCGTTTTCCACTATATATTTGGACACTACCTGAGAGCACGTCGACATAGAAAGCTGAAAATGCGGTACATTGTGTTTTCATAGTAATAGCAAATAAAATTTCAAAAATGGACTAAATCGGGCAACCCCTTCTTGGTGTTGCCATATACATTTTTTGTTTTGTTTTTTTACATATACTTTGAAAACGATCAGTCCTAGACATTTTTATTGTACTAAAAGGCTTCTTCAGAATAAAAGATCCTATAAAATTGGTTATAATCATTTTTTCTGTCCGACGAGCCGTTCTAGAAATATATGCTAGAAACCAATGCAAAAAATCAAAATTGCTCAAATGGGTGACCATACGAAATTTCAATACGGGCATTCATCTAGGGTATCATAAGAATTGGTCTTAGACCAATTCTAGCTTTTTCACTTGTTACATTTTAGAATTACACTTCTAAAATATACAGACCCCTCCAAAAATAAGCAATTTTTAATAATTTTAATTAAATATGACAAAATTTAAGATTTTCACTTAGGGATATTAATTCATAAAAATTACATAACATAATTTAGAAATGTTATGTACCTAAATAGCTGTATTTTCTTCATATAAAAAATAAAACGGAAGCCATATATCTGCAAGTTAAAAAATTGGCTTAATCGACATTTTCTTTTTTGTCTGCAATGGACAGATGGCAAGATGGTGGCTTTAACTTAAATGAACAAATTACCATTACAAAACTTCAAGTAGTTTTATATAAACTGAATGACCCTTATAAAACTTCTAGAAATATTATATAAACTAAAGGAACTACCATGCTTCGAAAATAGTCTTATATACCCTTTAGTCATAATATGTAACCTTTGGTAATGTTATATATCTTAATTATAGTCACAAAAAACAGACGGTAGTGTTCTTATATAACCTTTGGTTATATAATGTTATACAAATAAAACATGTTTTATAATGGCTCCATTCGACACTAAAAGTAATTTGTTTTTATAATGATCACCGTAGTTACTAAAAGGCCACCAAAAAATTTTACGATATTTTATAGTGGGTATATATATTACCGAAAGTTCCCAATTTTTATTAAAGTCACTAAATTACTGAACTGAATGTTGTCGAGTTATATAAGGGTAACCACGGATAGCGCAATAAACACTTATTACCAATAAGTTATATAACGTGGTGAAGAAAACAGTTATAAAACTTTCTTATACACCTTCGAGTAATGGTTACTCTAAGTTATATAGACCGGTGATTGAAACATTTCCATTACCAACTTATAAAACCTTTAGTAACTTACTTGCACGATAACAATTAGTAACCTTAAAAAACTCATGGTAATATTATAAAACTCTTATATATCCACTAAAATTCTTGTATAACCGAGCAACCATTATATACCCCTTATAAAACTACCCATCACATTCAGTCACGAAAAATTGGAAATATTGTTACTTGGGTTGCAATGAATTTTCCTTTATAAGATTTGTTCGTCGATGCAAAAGTTTTCTTCAAGTGCAGTTGTAGAAGGCGGCTGAGAACTAGCTCCATAATAGGTATCACTTTGAAAAGTCCATTAGTGCATCCTGTTTTCCGAGTTCTTATATCAATCAATGGTGAGGTCGCTGAGTGGCGCTGTCTGAGTCTTTGTTACTGATTTAGACGGGCTACCTCGTTGACGTGGCGTTTCCGGCTGTGCCATTTCATCTTGTTGGACAGCGAGCAATTTTTCAGCAACTTGAATCCGAAAATCCATCGAATCTGCAATTTTCTTTATCGCGATTCCTTTGGAATTACAATTTCGGAGGTATTCCATCCACGCCGCAGTTAAATTCAAATCAAAGAAATGCATTATGACACGCAGTTCAATTGGCGGTGCGAATATTGAATCTGTAATATTGCATCATTTGATCCAATAATTCGACACCGCCCATGCTTTCGTTGTACTTTCGCACTACTTGAGGCCTATCTATGAGAATATAACTTTCTTTTTCTTGTCCCAATGTTCATCGATTCCAACAAATTTTGAAACAAGATTGATTGCTTTATTGTCCTACCAGCGAGTGACAATTACGCTTTCATCGAGGATGATACATTCAGCTGATGCTCCTTATCCTCCTGCCTTCATGTCGTTTTCGTTTACCTAGGATTGGCGAATCTGTTTGTACGTATGGTAACGGTTATGTTTCCATTTCCAAATTATATAACTTGAGTTATATAGGCTAGTACTCAAAACCTCTTTGTAACCACTATAAAACACTCCTATAGGTTACCGTGACTTGATTTAGGTAACGTTATATAACTAAAAGTTTTATAAAATGAGTAACAATAATATTCTGGTTACCTTAATATAACTTCTTACATAACACTTATATAACCCGTGCTGCTCTCAATTAATATATTTTTGTCATAGCAGTGATTGCAGTAATATTTCGGTTACCTTTATAAACTTTGTTTATAATGGTGATGGTACCGTTTCCACAACGCATAAAATTTTCTCAGACTGATTACTTTTAGTGATTGAAATGTTAGGGAAATTACTTTTCGTTACCTTTATAAAACAATACAATGCAAATATTTACGACATAGAATTTCGATATTTTTTTGTATTGCATTTTTATAATGTAAGGGTATAATATTTTTATACCTTAGATGAAATCTATAGGGTATACTAAGTTTGCCATTCCGTTTGTAACGCACAGAAATAATGAGGGTAGAGCAAAATGGATTGGACACCCTCGCATAAAATTAAAAGTTATTTTGATTTTTGCATGTCCGTCTGTCCGTCCGTCCGTGCGCACGATAACTCGAGAGCGCGTTCACTTAGAAAGCTGAAATTTTGTACACGGACATTAAAAAAAAAAGTAAAATTAAGTTCGAAAATGAGACAAATCGGGCAACTACTTCGTGGGGTTGCCATACAAAAATTTCGTTTTCCACTATATATTTGGACACTACCTGAGAGCACGTCGACATAGAAAGCTGAAATGCGGTACATTGTGTTTTCATAGTAATAGCAAATAAAATTTCAAAAATGGACTAAATCGGGCAACCCCTTCTTGGTGTTGCCATATACATTTTTTGTTTTGTTTTTTACATATACTTTGAAAACGATCAGTCCTAGACATTTTTATTGTACTAAAGGCTTCTTCAGAATAAAAGATCCTATAAAATTGGTTATAATCATTTTTTCTGTCCGACGAGCCGTTCTAGAAATATATGCTAGAAACCAATGCAAAAAATCAAAATTGCTCAAATGGGTGACCATACGAAATTTCATACGGGCATTCATCTAGGGTATCATAAGAATTGGTCTTAGACCAATTCTAGCTTTTTCACTTGTTACATTTTAGAATTACACTTCTAAAATATACAGACCCCTCCAAAAATAAGCAATTTTTAATAATTTTAATTAAATATGACAAAATTTAAGATTTTCACTTAGGGATATTAATTCATAAAAATTACATAACATAATTTAGAAATGTTATGTACCTAAATAGCTGTATTTTCTTCATATAAAAAATAAAACGGAAGCCATATATCTGCAAGTTAAAAAATTGGCTTAATCGACATTTTCTTTTTTGTCTGCAATGGACAGATGGCAAGATGGTGGCTTTAACTTAAATGAACAAATTACCATTACAAAACTTCAAGTAGTTTTATATAAACTGAATGACCCTTATAAAACTTCTAGAAATATTATATAAACTAAAGGAACTACCATGCTTCGAAAATAGTCCTTATATACCCTTTAGTCATAATATGTAACCTTTGGTAATGTTATATATCTTAATTATAGTCACAAAAAACAGACGGTAGTGTTCTTATATAACCTTTGGTTATATAATGTTATACAAATAAAACATGTTTTATAATGGCTCCATTCGACACTAAAAGTAATTTGTTTTTATAATGATCACCGTAGTTACTAAAAGGCCACCAAAAAATTTTACGATATTTTATAGTGGGTATATATATTACCGAAAGTTCCCAATTTTTATTAAAGTCACTAAATTACTGAACTGAATGTTGTCGAGTTATATAAGGGTAACCACGGATAGCGCAATAAACACTTATTACCAATAAGTTATATAACGTGGTGAAGAAAACAGTTATAAAACTTTCTTATACACCTTCGAGTAATGGTTACTCTAAGTTATATAGACCGGTGATTGAAACATTTCCATTACCAACTTATAAAACCTTTAGTAACTTACTTGCACGATAACAATTAGTAACCTTAAAAAACTCATGGTAATATTATAAAACTCTTATATATCCACTAAAATTCTTGTATAACCGAGCAACCATTATATACCCCTTATAAAACTACCCATCACATTCAGTCACGAAAAATTGGAAATATTGTTACTTGGGTTGCAATGAATTTTCCTTTATAAGATTTGTTCGTCGATGCAAAAGTTTTCTTCAAGTGCAGTTGTAGAAGGCGGCTGAGAACTAGCTCCATAATAGGTATCACTTTGAAAAGTCCATTAGTGCATCCTGTTTTCCGAGTTCTTATATCAATCCAGATGTAAATTACTGCTAATATAAAAGAATCTCTTGCGAGTCATATACTCGGTGAAAAATGTTAAGCCTATGTCTGGGTCGTAAAACATCTTAACTCGGTGAAATTTCAGGACCGCCCATCATAATGTGGTGGGCAAAAACCACAATACATGATTTAAGTGACAACAAGCCTTTGGTCTGCGCATAAAGATTAGTAAAGTTTATCGTTTTCTTAAAGAAATCATTAGATATGTATTTGCAAAAATATGACTACGGAGTACCAACTTCGTGTGGTTTAACTGTTTGATCTTGCTCAAAGTTAGTGCCTTCTGTAATTTGTTGCAATCGAACTCGTTGGGCTCTGGTGCTCTCTCTCTCCGTTTGGATAAGCCTCTTATTCTACACTACACCCAGAATGGTGTGCATCAATTGTGTGCGTATTGTGCTCGATGTTCATATCCAAAACTGAAGCTCCCATGTCTTCCAGGTCACCGGTGGTATTGACCGGCAAGTCAAATTGAGGGTATTCAATTTCATCGACATTTTCTGTTGAAGTAGGATCGTATTCGGCCGGTTCAACATCTTTTGATTGTACTTGTGGCACATCAAATACGATTTTTCCTTTATGTGCTATTTCTTCATCCACATCGGAATTAGCTTCGAGCATCCCCAAAATATGATCATCAATCAACATTGACATTTTCAGTGAAATCAATTATAACAAGTTATAATTCAGGTTAAAGCTGTATCATTTTGATTACCCACAAAAATACCAAAAAATCTCAACAAATCAATACTGAGGGTCAATGTCGAATATATTCGACATTCACAAATAAGCCCCCCCCCCCAGTAAATACACAATATTTTTTTTAAAAACGTTTACTTAAAAATGTATTACCTACCTTAATTTTTTTAAATTGGCTCATACTGTAAATAAATTATTTATCCCATTAAAAGTAGCAATTGTTACCGACGCGATGGTCGCCTCACTCAAACTCGAAAAAAAAACTGATTAATAGTAACAGTAATTCTGAGATCTGTATCGTTCGATGTAATCAAAATAGGCGAAAGACATATAAAAGAAACAAATCTACCGTTAACTTTTAGCTCTGAATACACACATTCAACAATGTCGAATATATTCGACAAAAACACGGAAAGGGATATAGTTATTAATGTTCCTTTTAAATTCTTTAATATTTTTTTTTCTCACTTAACATGCATTGGAAGACTGTTGAATATTTGGAAACCTTTATATTTCTGTCATTTCTGACACATATTTAATCTAAAATCCATAGTATACATTCAATTATATTACATGTTAGATAAATTAAAAATAATGTCCACAAATACTTTCGATTTACATTTTTTTAAACCGCACTGATATCAATTATACTTATATAATATAAATAGCAACACTCCCAGTATTGATCCTTGAGGTACCCCTAATTTATTTAGTAGTTTTTCCAATTTAGTTCCATTAATTTTACACCTTTGAAATTTGGTGATCAAATAAGTTTTAAACCATTCTAGCTTTTTTCCATGTATCCCATATCTCCCTAGATTTCTTAATAAGATAGCTATGACCTCTCTATTGTTTCGAAAGCTTTCTCTCTCTCTTCATATCCAGAAACAATAAGATCACGTGCCTGCCTTTGTTTATATCTTTTTTCAAGTCAATCATCGTTGTTTCATCGAATTGATTTTTACGATATTCCGATTACTTAGCCTGCTAGAATATTATTTATTTCTATAAATTCTTCAAGTTGATTTTTTATTATTTTTTGTATTACTTTTTTGCAATGGTTCAAGCATAGATATCAGGTTAATTATTTTGGCGGATCCAGCTAGGAGCCGGTGGAGGGCGCTGGTAAAAAAATTCAGTATGTGTGAATTTTTCTTAACAAAAAGATTCGCATTAAATTTAGTCTACTGTACTTTTTGTACAAAAAACATAAGAATTGTTGGAAGCATTTGATATGTTTAGGAACGCAGCCCTTATGACTAGCAGCTTGGCCTTCGCTCCAATTTAGGTCATGGCTGTTGAAGCCTATAGAGAAAACAAGGAGTGCTGATACGTACTACGTAAAATACCTGTACATGAGTGTGGCTTTTCTATGGATTTCTGAAGCAGGATAGAGCCTATTCAGGTAAAATCAATGGTAGGTTTGTGTTAATTGAAAACAGCTGCCAAAAGGTCTTTGACACGTCTTCGATGTAAAGACGGGTTGTTACAATCTTATCGGCGTGGCAAAACAAACAAGAAATAATTATAATCCTTAATTGGAGCATTTTAGTGAGTTTATTACATTTAAATCAAGAGATTTATTTTGAAGTTTTTTTTGTATTTCGTTAAATGTGCAACAGTTTTACTTGAATACTTACCCAAAACGTTAAGTAAAAATAAAATAAAACTGCTGATTGGGAAGTCTCAATCAATATCTTGGAGAAATTGACTGATCGGTCTGTTTTGCTTCAAGGGATGTTGATGAATGCACATTAGAGTTTAGAAACTTGCTTAAGTCTTGGTATGAGTAAATACATTCCGTATTCCTACAGCAGATCGCAATAACAGCAAAATCGCTCTATGTTTAACGATAAGTGCAACCAATCAATACAAGTGAAAGAGGCTGCTTTTCGCACCTATCAATTGCATCCATGTCTAGAACTGAAAGAAATCTAAAAGACTGTACGAAACAACCATCACTATGTACTTTACAATGGCAAAGTGGTTGTTGCAATGAAGTCGCCATGAGCTCCTGAATCAAGGGGGCCCAAGCGAGCCACAAATGTTTCTTTAATTTCGAAACTTTTCTGCTGAAACACTACGGTCGCGAATTGAAAAGATACACACGATCAGAGAATTAGCCGAACTTATAATCACTAAATTGAATGATATTAGTTTGAGTTTCTCCGAAATCTACTCCTTCTTGCTTCCCTCTTTGACGATCCCCGTCACTGTTGCATCCACGAAACGCTCGTTCTCAAAAGACAAAATAATAAAAAGACTATCTTTCATTCTTTTTTTATTGTGGCCCGCAAAGACTAGTTACACCACTGAGTTGTTAACTCCGTGGATAGAGCTAATTGTACAAGAATCAATACACATCCGTGTGAGAGATGTGTTCAAGGTCGCTAAGGAGATCAA
This sequence comes from Dioctria linearis, assembly GCA_963930735.1. Lineage (NCBI taxonomy): Eukaryota > Metazoa > Arthropoda > Insecta > Diptera > Asilidae > Dioctria > Dioctria linearis. Next base: position 12,053 of record CAWVNZ010001889.1, on the reverse strand, counting down.
CGACTTCAAAGCCGCAAGTGCTGATGGTTTCTAGCCCCGTTTAATTAAAATCTGTACCACATCCTTGGCTAAACACCTACACATACTATTCTACTTGTCTTATTCTACACGAAAATATCCAATTGCTTTGAAACTAGCTTACGTTCAGTCTATTTCCAAGAAAGAAGACGGTAGCGATCCTTCAAATTATCAGCCAATTGCAAGCTCTTCGTACAGCTTCGGGGGTGATTATAAGATAAACCACAAAACTGTTTCTACTCAATAGGAATTCAGAATAAATTGTATGATATGGAGTAAAACATTAGCTCGTTTCTCTTTTCTTTCCTTTTCCTGGAGTCTCTCTTTGCAGGTGAGATTTGAAAAGGGACATGCCAAATCAGATGCCAGAGCGGTGTCTTGGGCGGCCGAGGATAGAGATCTCAACATCCGATCCCTAGGATAATCTTGAGATGAGTGGTGTACACGGTCCATTCAGGACCAATGTGTGATGCGCTTTATCGAAGATATTCGTATTTTTCGTTAGGCACGATATCCTTTGTTAATGGCAACTTGACAGTCAGGTTTTTTGGTGAACCCACCCCATCACCGCAATTTGACCGAGCTGCTAGCGTACCGTTCTGGTACAGCTGTCACGGAGTGAGCTGTCAGCTCAGGCTGGCAGACAGGACTTTACGTCCTTATGTCCTCACTCTTTTTCCCTATAGTTCCATAACCACTTTTTATCGTGTAATCTTTTCAAACTTCTCAAAATTCAATAGCTTCTACTTTCGCGTTCAATTTCAATCGTTTTCTTGATTTTTTCCAATTTTTTCTTCTTTTCCACTACTTTTCTGGCTCAGTAGTCGACACTTAATTGCCGGCTGTCACCTTTTCCGGCATCTTCCTCGGCCCGCTTTTTTTCAATTCCCGCACATTCATGCTTCGTTTCTCTCACAGCTACTGTCGGATAGATGTCAGGGCAGTAACATAAGATACTAAGGCCCCGCTTACATTCTACTATAACAGTCTTTGGAAACAACATCGAAGAGTATATTGACCACTGTGACATTTTAAAAGAGCACACCTGCAAGAAAATTATTGCAAATTATTACAATACGCTCAGTTTTACCAACGCAACAACGCAAACAAAATTGTGTTAAAAACGTTTTTAGCATCATTCCATACTAATTAAAATGTCAAATCGACACATCGAATGCTTTTAGAACCATTAAAACTTCAAGTACGAAATAAAGAGCCTTAAAAGCCACAATTTAAATTAGAGCACCAAAGACGTTAGTGTGTGTTAGTTATGAAAGCTTTCATTCATATGCTTGCTTGCCACTTAATGTTCGAGATGGTTAGAGCCATGCTGAAACGTTCCTTTGATGTGCTCTGGTATGTGGCTGGGATCTCCGCAGCTGCTCTATTATACTTTTTGTGACGGTAAATTTCACATTTATCAATTATCACGTACTCGTGCTTTGCAACTTGAAAAGGCAAATTGCTCGTGCACTCATTTAACGTGACTTTGCAAAGAAAGAAATATTTGCTGAACTTATTTGAATTTCTTGGAATCTTAATAACTGACTCCGATATGACTACTCCGTTGTTAATTTGAATTATTATCATCCAAGATCCAAAGAGAGACATATAATGGAATTGGGTGATTTCTATTACCTTGTTCACATGAAATGCAGTAGAGTGGACTTGAATTGGCATTTATATACGCAAAGTATGAAGTGCTCACTTGCAGCGGACTGAGTTAATTCGATAGAAATGGCATCTTTAAGACATTTCAAAAACTATTTTCAAAATATTAATCTGCAGACCAGTGTAGATTATTTCAGTCCAGTTGATGTTCAGTTAGCAAATTAGATTAGCTCGAACTTTAGAAATCTGGTCCAAACCGCTTCATATTGAATAATAAGGTGCAATAGAAAACGGACAAGCGACATCTACATACTTTGCGTGGAATGACTAACTAAGTACGGACATAAACAAGCGACATCTTTAGGTTTGGAGTATCGATGTTTCGAGAATATTCTAGAGAAGGTTCTAGGATAATTTCTAGAGTATAAATACGGCGCTTCTCACTGCCGAACGATGAAAAATCTATTTGCATAGCGATAATCTGTGCTAATTACAGTGAGATTGTAAAAGCTGAGACAACTTACATCTAGATGTGAAAACCTCACAAAAAAAGGGGTCGAATTAAAACGAGCTGATGACCTTTTAATAGAAAACTCTATACATTCTCTCGCTCTCCCTTGCTGTATTATGTCACATAAATTCTTCGCAGTGATAGCTTTTTCTGGTTTAATAAAAAGAGCTTTGAAAAAGTGATTCGGATTTATATGGAGATTTTCTGATCTAGTTGTATGTTGTCTGTGGTAAAAGTAAACAGTATAGTTAAATAAAGGAAGAACTTGTGAATCAAATTTGAAATATTGTGTTTGAATAACTGAAGATTTCCTTGCAATATGTTAGATTATAGGTTATATTAGGCCACTAGGACCATGCGGACACCACCACCACAGTTCATCTAAAGTGGTTACGCAAAATCTAGTCTTTTAATTAAGTTCGATTATTGTCTTTGAGGTTAGATTGCAAACCTTGCTTGGAGCGATAAATGCTTCTCGAGTGATTTGCAACTTTAATGGTATAAGCGCGGAGGACACTCAGATATAATATGTTTCAAGGTTTCATCTTCCTGCTCGCACAGTTGACATAGTTCTCTGCAGGATTTGCCTATCTTCTTCATAAAATAATGGAAGGTGGCCATTTCCAATGCCTGCGTTAGTAAACAGCCTGAGCGATTGTCTGCTACGAGCAAATATTTGGCGCGGTAGTAAGGAGAGGATGTGAATTCCTTGGCCTACCTCATACCAGGCGAACTATGCCAGAGGAGATCCAGTTTCCTCTTTTCCCATTTTTGTAGTTCCCCCTAAAGTGTTAGGTAGGGATTAATATATGGACTGTCGGTTTAAGTTTTAGCCAGATCGTCCGTTTTTTCATTACCGTTCACTACTTCATGTCCAGGAACCCAAGGCCACGTTACTTTTGTAAGATATTAATTTACGTAAATGTAGTTTTAATTTTAATTAAACATTCTTTTCCCTTATATAAAGAAAAAAACAGAAACGAGATCATAAATCCCTGGAATGGATTGGCAACACGAATGTATCTACAAAATTTTTACCAGTCATTCTCCACTTCCTTCGACTGGGCCTATAGATTCTAAAATGTTTATTTGTGGTTATACAGCGAGGAAATATTGAGAGACGGGGAGCTGGTTTCAATATATTTGTCGCCTTAAGATTTTATTCCTTCCTTAATGAATAGTTCGTTTGAAAAGTGCTTTGTGTTATGAGATCTCAAATTGAAGTGACTAGTTTTTGTAGTATAGGCAATACTGAGTAATAGATTTTAATATAAAAGTGAAAAAAATTAATAATTAGTATTGAGTCTGTGGTGTAGCAATTTTATGTTGTTAGATTCTTAATTATTTATGTAAAGAAATAACACGGTGTTATTTAAATTAAATACAATTTTGCACACAATTGCAAAGAAGTGGCTATTGGAAAGATGTTTGGTTTTGTAAGGAAAGGCAAGATATGGTTTTTCCCTCTGTGTCTTACAGTGAATACAGGTAGTGTGTTCCCCTGTGTTCTGAGTTATTCTGGTCAGCTGAGATTTGCCGCTGACAGAATCAGTAAGAGGGGTGTTTTTTTTTTTAATTATTTCAGAGTATCCAGGTTGACTAATCGCCTGGGCATCCACACTAAAAGAAAAGATTAGTTGCTTTACGCCAATGAATTTGTTTCATCAAGAAATAATATCAGTTGATTTTTAGCCCAAAAGGCAGAAGTGAAAAGTCACCCAAAAGCTTTGGCCAAGGATTCATTTTGAAATAGAACCCATAACTAAAAATGAAATAATATCCAAACGTAAATGAAATGAGACCCAATACGAAATGAAAAATAATCCCAATTACATTGTGAAATAAAGCGTAAAAATCAAAAATTAAACAAACCCCACTGCTGTGTCACAAGGGATGACGTCGCATGTTTATCCCCACCAGAGAAACACACTAACTTGTTCCCGAATTTTCAGTGGACAGTATAAATAGGATGTGAAACAACTGCCTTCATTTCTACAAACATGTTCCTGGTATAGGCGCTTCATTCCGCGATTCGGTTAAATATCAAGACCATTGACAGAACTTACAAAGAAAGCATCTGTATGGAAATCGCAAAACGATCAGATAACAGCATTTGAGGTCTTAAAACAATTGTTGACATTGTTCCATATATACTCAAAACTGATGCCAGTAACTATGCATTAGGGGCAGTTCTTGTCCAGCGGGAGGGTGTTGATGAACACCCTATAGAATACGCGAGCCTAACATCTGCAGAAGGAAATTACTCAATTACAGAGCGCGAAGCCTTTGCTATTGTTTGGGCAATAGATCAACTTAGAGGATACATCGAAGGAACTTAAACAACTCATCAACCATTGAAATGGCTAATGTCATTAAAATCGCCAACTGGTCGATTAGCAAGATGGGCTCTTATTCTACAGCCTTACAATTTAAAGATAGTCTATTCGCCTGGCCGAACCAATATAGTAGCTGATGGTCTATCACGTCCTCCTTGTAACGAGCATTCGACTACGTCTTGTGAAGTATGCAGTACATGTATAGATTTGCCGCATCAGAATACTGCGGATATAAGACAGAAACAGTTGGAGGATTCTCAAATCAAAGAAATCATCGATTGTCTAGAAGACCCTAATGCTGATGAGAAGCATTATCAACCGGATGTTGACCATGAAGAAGGACAACTTGTAATACCCAACAGTGAGATGCCGGAGATTCTACATGCTTATCATGATACAGACACAGCAAGCCATTGTGGTGTCGACTGGACCTATCAAAGGATAGCCACAAGGTATTACTGGATGGGAATGCGACAAGATATCGCCAAGTATGTTTCCCAATGTATTGAATGTAAGCGATATAAAAGCGAAAACTTGAAACTTGCAGGTCTTATACAAACAACTGCAAGCATAAAACTCCTCGAAATTGATTCTGATGATTTGTTTGGACCCTTTCCGCCATCTGAAAATGGAAAAGGATGGATACTCATCACCGTAGCCGTTGGGTAGAGCTATTTCCTCTTACCGAAGCTACTGCCGAAGCCTGCGCCAACATTCTTCTGAATGAGTTATTCTTGCGGTATGGATTACCACGAAGATTGATTAGTGATAACAGCACACAATTTATTTCTGCCGTAATGCAGCACTTGAAATTTCGCTTCGGAATCCAGCAAATGCTGACACCTGTATATTATCCCGAATCAAACCCAGTTGAACGAAAGAACAGAGACTTAAAGGTCCAACTTGCAATTTTAGTTGGAACTGACCATATATAAATATGTATAAATAGCCATACTCGTAGTAAAAAATTATTCAGTGTTTTACGAAATATCAAAATAAATTTATCTTAAAAGAAAACAAATACGTTTATTTTCAATTCCCAGGCCTACGAAGAGCGTTTTATTATTTTTAAAGAATTGATTACTGAAATTATAACCATTCCTTTTTGCTTCGATAAAGTAGCAGAACAAAAAAAATTCAAGAATTGCTTAATATGACCAAGATATGGCGTGGGGTGGTGGAAGGGCGGGGGTGGGTTGCCCGACGGACAGTGTTTTGGGCGATTGCACAGTACCTTACGAATCAAATCCGTTAAGAAAACTTATTAACATTAGTTGATTTAGCTAGCATTGTTTAATCATAAAAATTGTGAATTCAACTATTTCTTTAGTTAGATTTTATAATCTTTCGGAATTTCGTATCGTATCCGAGAATCCTTTGTTTTTTCAACGAATCTTTTTGTTGAATTAACTACTTTTTACATAATAAATTTCAAAAAATAGAAATATCAGCTGAAACAGTCGTTGTTTATTTATTCCAGTCAACAAATTCAATTCCCCACATTGACTAATTATTGCTTGGTTGATTTTGCATACCGCATTATTTAAAATAACTAAATCATTAGTTTGAAGACATTAGTAATCAACTAATCGAATTTGTTAAAATATGTAATGAAATTAGAAAGTTCAACTAATGCTATGAATTTAATTATTTTTGTAATTATTATTTTTATATGAATTTATTATCAGTCCGCAGTAGGCTGACAACATTTCTAAAAAAGGAGAGAAAAAGCCTTCCGTGTGGGCAGAAAATCTGTGTATACTCATCAGTACGACTGAGAGTTTCTGCCTGCTGTAGACGCTTAAGAAAATATTAAGTAAACCACATATATACACTCAGTATAAGTTCTGAGTGTGAAATAATTATATGAGACAAAAATTTCTGATTTGTTAATTCGTCGAATGTATAAGGAGCAATTATGAATTGGGTTTTAACATGTCCAAACGAAATTGAAATTCAAAAGTGATTTCTCAAAGTAAAAGTTCAGATTTGTCGGTTCAACAAATGTATTGGTTTAAATTATTGATTTTACGTATAAGTTTCTAGAATTATGAAGCGAGAGTAAAAATGATTATTAATTTCGCTGGTAGTTTCTCAGTACAAGATACAAATTGGCGCTAAACGTGTTCCCAGTAGAAACAGTTAAAGTATTGTAATTTTTGTGTGACAAACACCACGGGTTTCAAGTATTATTCCATTTTTGAAATTATATTTATTATTTTTTCGAAAATTCCATATAGAAAATTTTACCTCTCTAAAGCCCCCCATTCACTTACAGATTATCTACAGATCCGAACTGTAGATATATTTCAATTCCGCCACCCATTACCAGTTCAAATCGTACGATTTGATCTACAGTCTAGGTAATCTGCGTGTGTATGTTGAAAATTTGTACGATTTGATTGTCAACCAGATCGGCAGTTCATGAACTGCAGACTGTAGATCTGTAGATAAATACACCACACACATGCAGTTCATCGTCAGATAACAGGACTGCAGATTTGTAAACTGCATACAAAGTGTACAATTTCAGCGTCAGACATTATTATCAGTTCAGTTTGATATTTTTATTCGATAATTGTGCATAGTTCTCAATGGATAAAAGTACAACTTTCATTTCGGAGTTTATTGAAGTGTACAGGAGACATCCTGCACTGTGGCAAGTGAAAAATGACTCATATTCCGATAGGAAGCAAAAAGAAAAGGGGTATAAGGAATTGAAAGATTTATACAAAACTGTTAACGAAAAAGCTACTATTGATTTAGTAAAAAAAAATTAATAACCTCAGAACGGCTTTTCGAAAGGAATGGAGGAAAGTAGAAAAGTCCAAAAAATCAGGAGCATCAGCGGAGGAAATTTATAAGCCGATTCTCTGGTACTTCAACCTTGATGTAAGTAAATTTTTATTTTTATAATTTGTCAAATATTACATATAATTTATATAAAATTTTCCTGCCATGATACTTTCCCTTTATTAATGAAATAGTTTTTATAAATTTCTCGCTTGTTTTTTGCATTTCGGGTAAAATTTCGTGCAATACTTGATTGAAGTCCATCTAGAATTTTGCCTTTTCGCCAATCACCTGGTACAATTTCACCCGAATGAATCATTTCCACATCAACAGACGTTGCTGGCAAATATGCGCTGGTAGAATGTCGTCTTAGAAAATTGTGTAACGCGCAAGATGCTAGTATAATCTTATCCACTTTCTCCGGTTTCATATTTATTGCAGTATGGAAAACTCGGAATCGGTTGGCTAATATACCGAAAGCATTTTCCACCACGCGTCTTGCCCTTGATAATCGGTAGTTGTAGATGCTTTCTTCCTTTGAAAGATTTCTTTGAGGGAAAGGTTTCAATATATTTTCATGAAGGGGAAATGCTTCATCTGCTATGAACACAAAATTCATGTTTTCCACACAAGTGTTAATGGGAAGACTTAATTTGTTCTCCAAAAGCTTATCAGAAAAGTTTGTTGTTTCAATTACTCCCCCATCCGACATTCTTCCGTTGCAGCAGACATTTACATAGATAAATTCATATTCAGCATTAACGATTGTCATTAAAACGATACTATGGTATCCTTTATAATTGAAGAAATATGATCCGTTATTAGCTGGTTTAACTATCCTGACATGTTTTCCATCAATGGCGCCTCCGCAATTTGGAAAATTCCATCTATTTTCAAAGTTTTTGGCTATATATTTCCATTCTTCAACTGTACTCGGAAGCTGTAATAAAAAAGGTTGTGTTTTTTATTTATTGAATTATTTATAATTAAAATTTCGGTAAATAATTCACACGACCCAAGTGGATAATTTCTAAATATGTATTTATTTGCAGGCGACCACGCAAGCGGATTTATTCGAAGAATTAGAAATTCCTCATGAAAACTCCGAAAATGCTTCCCTGTCATTTGAATCCGGAGATCAGTATTCTGAAGTGGTAAAATCATTCTGTACAACATCTGCTAATACTAGCCGAAACAGTAAAACTGTTAAAACGGTTATAAAAGATAAAGAAGCATTACTAGAAAAAGCTTGCTCTGTAATTACTACAAAGGAGGACGAATTTGATATCATTGGGGCAAATCTTGCTCACAAACTTCGTCGAATGGATGAAGATCAAAGAATGCAAGCAGAACATTTCATAAACGATATCATGTTTTACCGTTTTGAAGTAAAAATTAAACGATAATTCAGAGTTTCGAGTTAATTCGGCCTTGCGCCAGTCACAACAAGAAAATAGTGTAAGTTTTTGTTCGCAATATATTCCACAGCCACAGAATGAAGTTATAACTCTACAACGCCTGCAAACCAATATACTGAATATCACGTTGATACTCAAAGCATCATAATAACGGAAAAAATATAGAAGGACCCCTCATATAGCGAAAGAAACACTCAGCGTTATGCGATTTATCCTGGACCGCGATCGAAAAAAATAAAACTAAACAAAACAGCAGAAGCTATAGCTTTTAATTTACTTTCACTTTTGTTAATTGTGCGAATATTTGATTAATTTCTTTTAAATTCCCTGGCAATAGATGTTAAGGCATCATCAGATTTCAACAGATAACGAATTTATATTTTTTCTTATAATGGTATAAATCGTCTACCCAACTTATTTTTTGTATATATCTTTCAAGACATGGGTAAATAAAAAATGGGTATTTATAATTTCTGACATTAAAAATAGGGAAATAATACTGCCTTAAAATAACATTTTTATATTGAAATAATTTCTTTTAAAAATAGTACAATTAGTTTTGTGTGTACTTTAAACAATTTGTCCTTATCACACAAAGGTTAATGGAAAACTATGATTTTCGAGTTCATAAAAAAAACAATTCATTTCAGAAATGCATATTATTTAAAAAAAAAAGTATCTGCATTATACGAGGCGAGGCACCAACGCAATATTTAGTTCACGTTATGCGGAGCCCTACTGCATTGTAAATTTATTTGAGAAATAAAGTACTATATTTTGTAAAAAAATGGTTTAATTATATATTTAAATATTGCACCTATACTAATCTTCATATATTCCTCTTTTAGCACCCTGTAAATATGCTCGCACGTTTCTGGAATAATATTTCCCAGTGCTTGCGGGGAAATAGCTGTTGTAAATTTCAAATCTTCAAAAGATCTACCAGTAGCTAAGTACCGTAGAGTAGCTAGCAATCTTTCTTCTGCACTGATAGATGATCGCATTCTTGTGTTTCGTTTTGTTATATAAGGCTTCAACAATTTCAATAATTTTTGAAAACACTCATCACTCATTCGGAGATAATTTTTCAAGTCTTCAGTTGCCGAATTTCTTAGTAACTTTATTAGTTTCATATGCGAGATGCTTTGTCTATGAAGCAACCAATCTTTCACCCAGAAACGTTTTTTACTATTCACTGGTACTTCTGACAAAAGAATTATTAATATCAGAGCTGCAATTTTCTTCTTTGACAAAATCATTTTAAATATTCAACCGAATTGCATGAGAATCGTGAACAGACTAATTACGATATGGACTGACGACCCAACTGTAGGTGTGTAGTTAATCGTCAGTTTATCTTACGTTTTCTATCTGTCAAATTTCAAACTTACGATCTGATTTGATACTAGTGGATGGACGAAAACAGATTTGGACTGACAGATGCCATCTACAGTCTGAATCTGCATATAATCTGCAAGTGAATGGGGACCTAACGCAGTCTCAAGCTATCGACAAACTTACAGGCATGCAAAAATCAAAATAACAATTAATACAAAAATATTATGTGTGGGTGTCCAATCCATTTATTCTTTATCAGCAATATGCGTTACCATCGAAATGATAGACTCAGTATGACCAATGGCATTTCGTCTATGGTATAAAAACAGTTATTAATGATGCAGTGATTTAAAATTTAAACTTTTGGGAGAATTATATTATTCATATCAAATAATGAAAGTCGTTAATTTAGAAAATTGTGAGGGTACATCATATTAAAAAAAACAATCTATCAATTTATTTGTTGAACTTATTAATTACATAAATTCGCTAATATAAGAAATCATATTCTTAAAAGCAAACAAACAGTTTCGTTATTCCTGCGAAAATAAATTAATGATTTTATATGTTGATTTTACTAATACGTCTTCTGAAATATGATTAGTTAATTTATGATCAAATATTTGTCAACTGAACTAGTTGAATTAGAAGCTACAACTAAAGTATTTTCCAAAACAACTAAGGACAAATGAACTAATTCCAATTAGAAATTGCAATTAATTAGCACTTATAATTTTATTAACCACTTAATTGTTTTTCCAAATCAATTTACAGGAATTACTAATATACATACATACAATCAACTAATCATGATTTGTCGTTTTAACTAATAATTTCTTTTTTCAGTGGCATATGGAACACGCCTTGTTTTGTGGTTTTGTGTTAATTAACCTCAAAATTCAAGCAAAGTAAATATCTATTTATAACTTTATTTTTTTTCTATTGATGCCTTCCTATACTTTGATGTTCCTAGACAGTGGTTGGAGTTTCGAGTGGCAGCTCCAGACAAGTTTCGACTGAATGTTTTGAGAGGATAGAGCCAAGAGCGCAGCTTAAGTGTCTTAGCAAATGTAGATGCTTTCCAGTTGACATACCAAGCGGAATGGAGAGTCCAACTTCTGGAACTATTTCGCCATCCTTCGTGGTTCTGTCAGTACACCAGATAAGGCCCCGTTGCAGGAACTGTAGCCCTTTGTCTCACATCTGGCTTCTTTCGTTAATGGTTACCTGGTAACCTATTTTGAAGGAAAATATTTTAGCCATAATATCCGTAGGATCTTCAAGGCCTTTAATGTTGTTGGAAATAACTATTGACAAACGAAAAATCACTGAAAATGAAATTTATTTTGCAAAAGAGATCGTTTCGTATCAGCAGGAATGGTGAACTCGTCAGTACGGCTTGGTTTAGTATACGGTTCCTGCTGATACGAAACACCCTCTTTTGAAAAAAATAATCTTTTTCAAAGATTTTTCGTTTGTAAAAAGTTTTTTTCTACTCAATTCTCAAGCTGCAGATTTGGCAACAAACTCGATCAAACTTTATATTGACAAAATCGCTTAAATTTTTTTCATAGCACAAGCTTTTAATTTTGACCTGCTCAATGATGTAAGATGTCTTACACTGGAAGAACTGTGATCATCTGACCTTTTCCTTCGATTCATGCTAGTCGTTGCTTCCCTCTTGATAAAGAGGTTGGCTAAAAGATAAGAATGGCTTCAATTTCTCGTTGAGGATGCAATGTGAAGGTACCAGTGGCGCCTAGACATTCTATCCGTTGCACGTTATCCTTTACTTACAAAAAAAACAGCATTTTTACCATTCTAGAAAGAATAAGAATCTAACTTGCATATTTTCGAAATAGGTCAGTGGGTATATTTCGCAACATTCATCTCGAAGATAGCCAGCATTTGTCTTATTGTTAGACCAATTATGACTCCAAAATGTCTACCATCGCTGCAGGTTCAATTTCTTTTGCTAGCCAAGAAATTATGTTAAAATAAATTTATTCAAACGAACACATATGAGAT
>CAWVNZ010001888.1:0-88230 GCA_963930735.1 Dioctria linearis | reverse complement strand
AAAGACTATCTAATAAATCTGGAGGCGTTAATAAATCAAATTCATGGCCACTTTCTCCCTACAATAAACGAAAATATTGCCGAAAATTTATTATTCAGAATTCTGCAAAAAAAAAAAATTTATGGAACTCTGAAAACCGCGAATCAAATCAGTGCACATAATTTTCAAAAGACCTGCAGACCTACCCGTGTATGATATTTCAACATTCCGTAATTTGACATAAAATTCTCTAAAATTTTTCCAAATCACATTCCATAAAATTGCTCCTTTTACGTTACAAAAAAAATTGCTTAATAGTTTTATTAAATTGATAAATATTTACTACAAAAGTAATATTACTTTACAATCAATATTCCGTCGCTAGTTCGTCGGTCGATTGTTTGATTGTCTGGCTACATTAATTCGTTTTCCTGGTATCAGGTACTCTCCATGGCTACCGACATGCTCGGCGATAAACTGATCCTGCAGCTCGAACTTCCTTATATACTTGTGTGCCTCTTTTTCATTCAATCAATATACCAAGTTTCTCATAAGAGGTTTTTTCAATCGATATCTGAAGCCTGTATTTAGTTATTTTGAGTCTAACTAAATTTTATTCATAGAGAAGGAGATCCACATCATCGGATAGACCGGAATTTCTTTGAATAGGGAACGAAGAAGACTATATGCATTGCTGGCTTTCAAAATACTTACTCATTCCTTGTCTAAGCTTGAGGTTAAGGTTTAGGCTAAAAGTAGGAGGCTACTACTAACTACTAAAACCCTACGGACACCCATACTAGACTTGATTTATTGTATCTTCCCCTTAAGTGGTTAGACTAAATCTAGCCTCTTTAAGAGCTCGGTTATTGCATTGGGGGTTAGGTTGTAATCCTCTTATGTGAAGTGCGTTGTGTATCTGTAAATTTAATTAACCCTCCGATCTGTGAGAAGGTCCTTAGAGACCTTCTACAACTTGTGTGACTTCATAATCTTGTGGTAAGTTGCGCTAGAAACGTTGTATGTATGCCATCTGAAACTATTCAAATAAGTTTCAGACCTATTCGAGCAATCGTTGTCATAGTTTTCTTAGTTTTACGGCATTTACTACATAAACACAGATACAAGGTCCGTGTATATAATAGAGGCAAGATAATGGAAAACACCTTTGAATGGCTTTTTGATTCAGCTTCCAGCCACTTTAAGACAATCGTTTGACTTATAAATACCGATTTCTGTGCCCTTTGGATTCTATGACAGACGATGATTGGGATGTGTTGAACCTAGCTCTAAATAATACAAGACGCGACCAATGTTTGACGTCGGAACAAAAACGTAAGGCCGATGCAAAATGTCGGGCTTATACGGAGGCTGAAATGAGCGATAATTATGACTCTTTTGGCGATGGCGATGACGGCATAAACCTTATATATCGACCAGAATATAAAAATGATGCTTCCCTTGTCAAAGGCGAAGCATATGTGGAAATCGATGATGAAAAATTCGATAAACACGACGTCAAGAAGCTTCTGGTGTCATTGCTGCTTTTCCACAGGGTAAACCAGATTCTGCTTACTTTATATCCAATAATTAAAAAATCTAGAATGGGTCTAAGGCCAATTCTTGTGATACCCTAGATGAATGCCCGTATGTCATTTGGTATGGCCACCCAACTGTAAAAGTTTGATTTTTGAAGTGGTTTTCTCATATATTTCTACAACGGATCATCAGACAGAAAGAATGAGTACAACCAATTTTATAAGATTTCATATTCTGAAGAATTTTGCACAGTATACGCAAAATTTTTAAATTTTTATATGACAAAACAAAGAAGGCGTTACCCGATTTAGTCCATTTTTGAAATCATATTTACTGTTTTTATGAAAACACAGTGTACAAAACTTCAGCTCTATCTCCACGTTGACGCGTTCTCAGGTAGTGTCCAAATATACGTATAGTGAAAAACGAAATTTTTGTATAGAAAATCTACGAAGGTGTTCCCGATTTGTCCCGTTTTCAAACCTACTTTTACTTCTTTTTTGAAAGCCCGTATGCAAAATTTCAGCTCTCTAAGTGCACGCGTTCTTCAGTTATCGTGAGGGCGGACGGACGGATATACGGACGGACAAGCGAAAATCAAAATAATTTCTAATTTTATAGGTGGATGTCTGATCCATTTTGCTCTACCATCATTATTTCTAGGTGTTACAAATGGAATGAAAAACTTAGTAAAAGCTTTAGATTTCAGCTAAGGTATAAAAGTGGCACGAAATGGTGTGAGGCTCAACTACCAACTAGTCGTATACGTGCTCATAACATTACCGACTACAAACAAAGCAAATCAGGGTCATAGAAAAATATCACTTATGATCCGCTGTCAATCTTTCGTTCCTTGATCACCGAAGACTTAGCACACATTGTCATACGCGAAACGAATCGCAAGGCCAACCAGGTAGAAGATACATGAAATCACGGAAATTCCACAATCCAGAAGTAAGGGAAAGCATTGACCCTGAAAGTATTTGATGCATTTGTCGCGATCATTTGGTATGCTGGGCTGATAAAATCCAACATCGACCCTGTAAAGGAACTCATGCTCCAATATTGAAAGCTGCTTTATCGCATGATCGTTTTGTCTACATTTTAAAATTCATACGGTTTGATAGCGGAATTTCATGGCAGCAGAATTACTCACAAGCAAGACTTCTGCCATCGATGATATTTGGCTAATATTACAGGCAAATTTGGAACGAACAATTATTTCCATATAGACGCCGCACAGGTTTTACACGAATATATTCCATCTAAACCGGCCAAATATGGAATAAATTATGGGGATTATGTAACTCGAAGTCTTTTTAGCCACTCCACGGTAATTTTTATGCTGGAAAGGTGCCAGGTCAAGAGCGCGAGATAAATCAAGGTAAGAAAATCCTGATTGATATGGTTGGAAAATACCATAGTGTCTGTCACACCGTATGTGCCGACAATTTCTTTCAACGTTGGGAGGGGTTGTTTGGGTTTGTTGGAGTCATACTCACAAACAAACCATTCGTTCCACCAGGTTACGCGTCCTGTGTTGAGCTCACTATTTGTTTTCTACAAAGGTAGTGTTTCATTTTATTCATATGCGCCTAAAGGGAATAAATCGGTACTATTGCTTTCTAGAATGCAATACTTACGAGGTATCATCTAAATAAGAAAAAGCCAATGGTTATTCTGAATTACAAACCCCATAAGCCCGGGGTGGATCAAATGCTTCGCACTCCTTCCTGCAACTGCTCAACAAAGCGTTGGCCACTTGCAATGCTCTGCAATATGATTGATTATTAATATTATTAATTACGGGGGATGCAGACAAGATTCCTGCCTCTCATCTTGTCACCGCGACCTATAAGATCTTTTGTAACATTACCCCTAAATGCCCTAGACCGCCCATTCGAACTTAAGGTCTTATGATTGATATTGCTACATTGGCTGCATCGTAATTTACACAATCATGCATATATATATATTGAAGACACCTGGATATTTATAATCCACGTCGCCTAAGTAATTTACTTTGAAGGTCCCTAGGGACCTTGTACCGCATTTTACCACTCGCGGGGCTGTAACCTATGGGAGGGTTAAAAAGATTTATAGAAAAAGTAGTTTAAGAGGAAGTTTTTTTGCCACAAGTCAACAATTCTACTGCGTGAAAAGCACTCTTTTTAATAACTAACAGTTTCTAGGAAGTTTCCTAATTGCCAAATCTTAATATTAATTTTGTATCCTCAGTTGCTAAGGCATTCGAGGACAATATTGATTATTTCAAATGGAAATTGAAAATGGGTGATTTTTAAAATTTACTCTCCTATCAAATCCGTTCGATATTTTAAGGAAGATTATTGTTGGAATCTTTAGTGATATTAGCCCATATAGTGGAATGCCCAACCCTGATGCATTTTTACTCAGTGTGACTCAATTTAAGATACTAACCGTAGTCTAGAATATATTTGAAATCAAATAACCAACAGGCATTTTTCATTATTGATCCCATATAAATTACTACAGATCTAGAGGTAGAGTAGCATATCTTTTTACGTGTGTGAGCGTGGTCCAATAATGCATACTCGAGGCCATTCGTTTTTTGTATTCAGGTCTGGCTTAAATCAGATTTGCTGTCAACATTACATGGAATGCATTAGTAATGAGTACCTTACGTTTACCTGATTTAGGAAAGCGTCCGTAATCTATTGATGCATCGTAGAGAAGGCAGAGGTAACGATTCGATATATTCATTCGTAATGTTATGGAGAAGTGATCGAAGTTTGTACGGCTACATTTGTAGAGGCCAGCTCGAGGGAGTGTGTGCAGGTTGAAAATGCGCCATATACTTCCATTGTTTCTCTAAGAACAATAAACCAAGGAGAAGTGCATGCAGATGGAACATATTCTGATTTGTCCATTATTTTAAAAGAAGAAGTAGATTATTTTCCGTTACATAAGTACGAGATAAGAATAAATCAAGACGCATATATTTTCCACAACTTTTTTCTCACCTTCTAAAGAATTAATAACGTACATTGCCTTTCACCTTACAGGTCATGCAGATCAAAGGTGTGCAGTAAATATCCATCTTATATACCTTCCGGTCGTAGGACATCAATGCATTATAAGAAATAAACTGGGTATCTGAGCGTATTGCTTGCGTATCTTTCATAGAATGTTTTCGGAGTGCATCCGAGATGCTTTCGTTTCGTTCGCATCTATAATACTAAATTTCATAAAGTGCACCAAATACACCCAAAATAATGCTAATAATCTAACACAGCGCACATGTGGGTATTTGAACGATCTAAGCGGCAAAAAAAAAAGTAAAATTTTATCTAACATTCGTCAGACAAATATCCATCTTCGCTCTCTGAAGAATGACCAGCAACATTGTAGGCATAAGTAGAGCAATCGTCTTATTTTTACGCTCCTCATGCTACTTAAGAAAGGGTCTGAACTTAAAAGTAGCCGAATAAAATATCGCAGTTGCAATTTTCTCTGTAAAATTTTCGTCAGAAGTCTTGGCGGTTTGACCGGAAATGTTTATTTCGCGCTTCCGCGGCTTCTTCTGAATGCTGTTGAATAGGCAACAATGGCTTTTCTATAATAGCTACTCCATGAATAAGAATTTTATGCATTGTTGGAGTCATTGGGCGCCAAGGGTACAGATCTACATACAAGCGAGCAGTATCTAGTGCGAATTTGTCATATCTTTCCGAGTCGATTATATGTCCGCTCGAAATAGTTTCTAGTTTGACTTTTATGCCAGTTATTTCGAAAGCTAATTTCGGATCATCAAATCTGTTGGTGTTGCCATTATTGGTATTGCCAAAATTTCCCTTCGATACATCCAACAACAAATCAGTTTCGTTGCGAAATTTGGCCAGGATTTCCAGTTTCCTTTCCTTTTCGGAATGTTTTTCCGAGGGACAAAATATCTCTGAAATATGTTCATGTGTGAGTAGGCATCATTTTCGAATTTTTGTTTAAACTGAGATTGCTGAGATCCGTCACAACCCCATCTACTATAATAATCTGCAGGGTATCTCGTTCTTGCTCTTTCAATGTTATCAGTACCTCTTCTAGGAAGATAGACAAACGCGTAATGGTCAGGTAAATCGCTTTCGGCGTAGACACTTGTTACTCTGCATGATTCTTTGGGCGGGTAACATTCTTGTTTTGCTTTTTGTAAATGCCTATAATAAGGGAAGTACTTTTTGTTAGTATGTCTAATTACTCTGTATTGTCGACGAGTAAAATCAGCATCTACGAACATTGGTAATGCATTTATTGGCGTAAGAGAGCAAGTTTCTTCCTTCCTTGATTTAGAAAATGCCATTTTATATTTTGTTGCACGTGTCGGAGTACAAGTGATTTCATTGAGTATATCGAAAGCATCTCGTCATCCAGTTTTCCGCAACTCAACCTGAACAGTATGAATGATGACTTCCTTTTTCAAAGTTGAGCGAAGCTCCACAGTTTTCCACCTTTTTGTTCTTTCACTTGACTCTCCAAATGACTTACGTGGTCGGCCTAACTGATTTTGTGTAACCACAGGAATATCAAACGTTCCTTCTAGCCATAAGTGATTGTACTTATTTCAGAAATACGTCTTCCTTGTTATGGGCTTTTGGCCATATTTGCCTAACTTGCGATTTGAAGTGTGAAAAATTGCTTTTCAAACTTTCAATTTGGTCTTCCGTGTATCCTTCGCTCGACAAAAGTTACTCTTTAAAGAAATTTAATTTTTCTTCCAAGTTAGACAAATTAAGATTTTGCATACGGTCGAATAAGTATTTACGGGTCACAATTTTTACTCCCGAGATACCTTGTGGACCGAAAACAAAAAAACATTTTTCAATCATAATTTTTGGACGTTTTAGAAAAAAAAAATCAAAGTACCGAAATAGTACTTATCCCCGCTTTTCCGCGGCTAATTTTTTTATGAATTACTACTGAAAGATTCAAACTCTCGACTTTATTAGGAATTATAATTGGATCTAACTTTGAAGAATAAGAAATACATAAATAAACAAAAATAGTAGCCTAAAAATGATCCATAATACGCGTGAGTTTCAAAAAACAATTTTTTTATTTATTAAAATTTTTTTTAAATTTTTTTAAAGAAACAGATTCATTCGAAGCGAATCGAACCTGTATACGCCACGCAGTGGGCTGAAAAATAAAGAAGAAAAGGAAGAAGAAGAAGCGTTTCGTGTCAGCAGAAAAACTTACACTCATCGGTGCAGCTTGGTTTTCTGACTGTTTTTTCTATTTTTCTCAAACTTTTCATTTCTTTCTTCTTTTTTTTTCATTTGTTTTTCAAATCACCCAATTTCGCTATTTGGGACCTGTTGATGAGTCAAACCAAGACTTGAAACTTGTCACCAAAAATTAATGGGTTGTGTGATGTAATAACAAATTAGAACATTTTTTAGCTTTTGCTATATACCGGAGAATCCCAAAAAATTCTTTCTTGAACAAAACTGTTAAAATGGTATTTACACGAACGCCAAGAACAGAAATATACACCAAGTGCGATGATCGAATTTCGACTGAACGAAAAATTCTGCGCGTGCACAGAGGAAAGGCGGGAGGGGCTGAGTATTGTTCTTAGACTAGTCCACTTGCTCAGGTATTTGACATTTGTTTGAAGTAAAGATGCTGAGAAGGGAGAAATTTGGTTTGTGGGTATGTTTAAAGCGTAATTATTGCACGAATATACAGTTTTACTATCTTCGATACAATTGAAAATTCATTCCATTTTATGATAACTTAGGTGCAGTGTTACACCTTTTGTCCTTGCGTATGAAAACTACTCCGACATCTGGCATCGGATTGGAAGATGTACTTCGGAGCGTAGCTAAGGCGCGAATATTTTCACATATGCCCCCTAAAGATTTGAATGTCTTGAATATCCAACATTTTAATTTTATTTACTACAGCCTAATTCAGATATAATAACGTCAGGTAAAACGACCAGTCAATTTATCTAGAATTTGACTCATTTAGCTTTCATGGGATGCAAGTCTGTTATAACGGCCACAGATTTACAACGAGGCTCGCTATAGAAACGTATTAGAAAATTTTATTAATGCGATGAACACGAAAGCTTTTCATTACCAAGAACTCGTCTGAAAAGAAAACGTGTAGTATTTGTTCTCCTGCTGGTTTACTTAAAATCTACACATTCCGTAAGAATCAGTTCGTTACCAAGAAACTAAATTATGTAATTATTTATAAGGCTATGGACCTTAATAGGAACCTTACATGTTTTGTATTTCCGAAATGTTTTCCTATCAAATATTTTTCTTGATGATATTTCCACAACGAACAAAAGAAGTCGGAAATATTTATGGCAATCACAAACTTTTTTTTATCTAAACTGAGACGTAAGTTTTGTTAAAATTTATTAAATTCTAGTAACTAAGAGGTCTTGGAATCGTATGCTAACTAGACAATTTGCTCACACAATTTCTACTACCTATTAGTAGATTAAAAGTTCTTAGCACTTGAGTACTCCAGTTGAAGCCCTTAAACATGGGTCTACCACTAAAGCTTTTCATGAAAATATCTGCAATTTACTTTCACATAATCGACTCAATATGATCTTTCTAGCCCTATACACTCACTTTTATCTCACCGCATTTACCATGGAAATATTCTCAATTATTTGCCTCCGCCCGGCAACAATAAATTCTTGATTAATTCCCATGAGTGAAAAATCATAACAATAAATTTTCTGAAGTTTCTCATGTGCAGAAATGGAGCACCACTAAAGGTGGAGGGTTTAACCGTTGAAAATAGGGGAATTTTATATGTAAAGCTTTCTGCTGAATAAGCTCTTGAGATTAACACGTGCGCACTTGTTGCATAATGCAAGGACCTAGATTCCATTTAAAATAAATCCAATTTGTTGTTCGACGTTCTACACAAGAATCAGTCGGTAAATGTAAGGCAAACAGATGGAGCCATTTATTTTTTAAGCATTTGAAAATCGCGTTAGTTATATTTTTTCACTCGAATAATTTCAGGTAATTCAACCGCCAGCCATACGAATGTAGTGTACACCAAAATTTGACTACGTGCCAAAAGTAATTCCCTGTGAAAACGGGCATTAAAGCCCAAAGTTATTGGTTAATTTAAAGAGGATAAAAAAAAAATTTATAGGCAAAAAGGAAGATAAATTTCCCTCCGTATTCTTACTTTATTGGAATTCAAAGCAATTTTTCTTAATATGCTGAAGAAGTTCGGTCAAAAAGAAATTCCTTTGAACAACTCCCGCGAGGATAATATTTTTGAAAACCATTTGTTTATTTACATAGAGTCAGCAGCAAAGTAAAATACAAAACATAAGAAACAGCTATTTGAAATTATGCCCAAAATGTAGGAAATACCTTTGGCTACTGATACTAGCCGGAGTAGTAAAAAAACAAAAAAAAATTGAGGAAAATTTCATCTCTTTTCTTTATGATCTATGGGTTTTTTAATGCGTTAGGACTTGCCGAATCGTTTAATTTTTACGGCTGGCTACAGTGATTTATTTCGCTGGACCAAATTAAGTATGTATGTAACAAGCTAGATGTTTTCTTTTTCGCTATAAAGCATGTTACATGTACTACGGGTAAGAGCTGTAGTAAAAAAAAAATATCTATTTTAAGATGCGGGCGATGAGAAAATAGTCATAATGGAACATATTAATTTCGGAAGAAAAATTGTTTAAAAAATCGCGTGGTTGTTTTTTGATACTCTTTTGAGGTTTAAGGATTTTTTATTTAGAAGCTTAGCCAATTGGAAAAAGAGCTTTGCATAAATTGAATATATTTCAATATAAACATAACCTCATTTTTCTTGAGTCTCTCTAGAGCTTTAATTCAAATTAAATTTCTGTTCTGCGACACGTAATATATTATTAAAATAGACCTAAAAGACAAAAAATTCATTATATTGGTCTCTGCGAAGATTACTGTACTTAATTTTGAAAAAAAATAATATCTCAACGTTAAAGTGGACAATAAATTTCAGCTAATTGGAAGAAGGAACAAGTTATGAAAATAAGGGGAAATGAAAAAACTGTGAAATTGCTCAATTTAGAGATACTTTCAGAGACAAATTATATGTGGGAATTTGATAATTGAAATTTGCGTTAAAAATAGTAGCTATAATTTCATTGCTACTATTATAAGTGACTAGACCAATTCAGTACATCTTCAATCAGAGCTACATTAATGGATAGGAAACAGTATTTACGTTATTACATATTATGGTACACTTCAGAGATAATATTGGATAGAAACAAAAAATTTTAATTGCTCAAATTTACGTTATAATTGAATCAAAATAATTGCAAAAATCCACAAGATTCTGTGTAAAGAAAAATTCATTAAATGTGGGAAATTTTCATAGTGGCTCGTAGCTTTCGGTTGTGTCTGATGTCCAATTACAAATTTCTGTCAATTCAATTTATACCCACAGTTTATAGCACATTTTCAGAACTTAAATGTATCACATGGCAGACCCAGACCTACGGGTTGGTTATCTACATTTCTATAATATGTGTGATATTTTATATTTTAGAATTCTTTAGAAGAAAACAAAGACTAGCACAAAATCTGAAGCTTTCGACAAAATTAGTTCACGTACTACTTAATTAAACAAGATAAATTAACCCCGCCATATTGTAAAATACATAAGTTGACCTAAAGTAAGCACGTATACACTGGTGGCTCAAATTCTGCTTCATGTTAGTAATATCATTATTGTGTGCGATATGTGCGCAGAAAGGCGAGGTACCGGTTTTTTAAAGAATCCCAATTAAAAATAATTATGATTTATGTATTTCCTAAAAACAAAGTTCAACATAAATATTACAAAACCGTGCGAGAATTCACCTAGAACTAGAAATAATTAAATAATTTTTAGGTAATACTAGTAAAATCAATTGCATTCCGTTAATTCTAGTTTTAACGGAGTTATATATTTTTTTTATTTTAAAGGTAGGAGAACGAGAAATCCTAAGCAAGGAGGCCACAGCGACCTAATGTGCTTTCCTCCAAGATGCCCTATCACCAAAACCTTCCTGTCCTCTTAATGAAGCGCATCAGGTCTTGGTGAGAAAGGATTTTCAGCTAACCTACGGATAGAAGGGCAGAACCTAGAGTATCTAGCCTGCTCCAGGCGAAGGCCGGACAAGCAGACAAAAAGTATTGGGTTGTCTAAAGTCTTCTAGGCAGGACAGACATTCAGGGTTGTCAACAACTCCCGTCCTTGTTAGATGAGCGTGTAGCGAGCTGTGGCCAGTGATGATATCAACCACAGTTCTACATTGTTTCCTTCCGAGCCCCATGAAAAAATCAGAGTTATTTCTATTGGTGCCATCCAGAATCAGTTTTGTACATCTGCAAGTACTCAAGTTCTATGCTTTCTATGAATATCCGCTTTGATGTGAAACCCGATACTCGAGGTGGCAATGCCTATGGCGGGTTCCGGTCCAGAGAATGCAATCCAGCCTTAGCTGCTTAAAGGTGGCATGTGCTCAGCAACCCATTGACCTCTATATCAAAGATCAATTGAGACTCCATCCCATGGTCAGGTTCTGGAAAGTAAACACCATCGGTGAAAATTTTTAGAGCGGACCAAGGAGGGCTTGATAAAACACTTGTGTGAGTCCACGATTCCCTTACAGAAAAACTCACAGAGTATTGACGCCCGAAATGAGCTTCTGGAGCCATCGCAACACGTGGCATACCAGCCGTAGAGTTTTGCAGATGAAGCTGGCACACCAAAGGGCAATGAGAAGAGCTAGTCCAGCTGTCCCTCACATGAGCGCAATCTGCCCTTTTGGCATCTGCCTGAATGACAAGATCCAGGGGTGTTAGATTGAGTGATACCTCAAGAGCATCAATACCCGCAGATCACATGGAACCCGTAATTTCTAGGCAGGCAAGCCTTTGCAGCCCCCCCCCCCAGCTTCCAGATCGCAGTCCCCATAACCGTCCTCGGCCACAATACACAGGAGGCATATGTGAGTATGAGTCTAACGATTGTGGTGTACATCCAGAATATTGACTTCGGTTTATGCCCCATGTAGAGCCAAAGGTTCTCCTGCATTTAGCGAAAGCACCTATCGCCGCATGAGCTATTTCCTCTACGTGCAATCCCTATGTCAGCTTCGAGTCAAGGTAGACTTCAAGGTGTTTGTAGAGCCTTGGAAGAACAAAGTGCCCAAGCTTACGCCTTCTGAGGAGGAGCCCCAAGCTGGTCTTTACAAGGTTCACTGACATATCATGACGGGTGCACCAGTCCTCAACAATAGTGAGGCCTCGTTGCATGAAGGCATATGCAGCAGCCATGCTGTGCCTAGAGATGAGCAGAGGGGTGTCCTCCGCACACGCTTCACATAAGAATCGCATGTTTTTCAACATCGTGATGAGTAAGTCAACCAATATATACCATAGTATTGGGGAAAGCACGCCACTTTGCGTGCAGCCGCTCTCCACCAGCACACTGAGAGAAGTTCGGCTGCCCAACTCCACAGTTAAGTATCGGGTTCTCAACATTTGGTAGATCCATCGTACTACACTGCGGTTAACACCATGTCGACGAGCTGCCTCATACAGCGACTTTCAAAATCCCCCTAGATATTCAGAAAGGCTTCTAAGGTAAACAGTCTACGATCCAGCCCTCGCTCAATGACAGTAACCATTGAGTGGAGAGCCGTTTCAGTAGATCTGCCCTTCCGATAACCGTGTTATGGGGATGTTTAAGGGAGAGGCTTTTAGGGTTACTCCCTTGATATATTCATCCACAAGTCTCTCCAGGCATTTCAAAAGGATTAAGGAGAGGTTTATGGTTCGAAAATCCTTCGATATAAGGAGTTATAAGGAGTAATATTAGTTAAAACTAGAATAACCGAGAGAGCTTTGTTAGAACTAAGATTTCCTAGTAAAATCAGATTTTGATGGATTTCGTGTTTTGACTGTAACATATATACTTTTCTCCTCTTTTTCTATAATTGACTTCACCCACACCAAAAAGTCTAAATCTTGTATAACATTGGGTAATCTTTTTTGCTCCCATTCTGGAAATTTTGTCACGTCGTGACACTTTACATTTCCCAAATCCCACAAAATGTTCATAATCTTACTACAATCCTGTCGCAGCAGCTGTTGCCTACCTTTCTCTACGTATAGAAAATCTTCAACTATCATGTGAACGTATTTTTGTATATAGGGACATACGTGCCTTTGTTCCATTATAATGCATCACATTCGAATCTCATCATCATATCATGAAAACACCAAAGGAGTCTGACTAAATCACCCTTATTCTCTCGATTTATTTGAATTTCATGCCGAATGTGTAATTGTCTTGTTCGGAGACGCAGTCAAACTAAAGCTTCTTCTCAATGTCTTTTTATTTGTTCCGTCAAGACGCTTTAATAATTTGAGATGTAAATGAGTTCTGAAGACGCCCGTATATGTACTTAGGGTACCCTCGTCGAATTATTTATGTAACATGTCGTATACACACCACTTCCATGCATTCTCAGCGTTAAGCTTAAAACGGGAACCAAAAGAAACTTCTCGGTAATACGTACGGAAGCTCGTGTTCTTGTTACAGCCATAAAATATGGAAGTTAATTTGAATACGAAATTCCCTCGATTTACTTGAGCCACAATTAAATTCTAAAATCAACGGCTTCTCTGCCACCGCCCACCCGTAATATTTTACAGCACTTTGCATTCTCTAGCGGGTGCTGCTCCATGGGTGGCACCCACCGGGTCTGTTAATCATTAATTGCCTCGTGCAATCCTTAAGAAATATGCAAAGCTGCTATCACGAAACCTGTACTGTTGAATTAAGGCATAATGACTATTATGTACCTGTTCCGCACTTCACAAGTCCACTGACCTAAGGCTATATTTATGATCTTTCAACTGATAGGTTAGCCGATTTGGTGGTAACCATGGTGTTTACCGCGTTACGGTAAATTATAAAGAAAAAAATACAGCGAAGAATGAATTACATTGTTGGTGTTGAAAATGGCCAAATATCACGTTGAATTATAAAAGAGGGATATGCATATAGATAGAAAATTGAAGTTTGGCTACTCATCATTATATGTGCCGACTTTGGTTCAGTTATGGAGCGCACTTCAAGCATTGAACATTTTCTAATATTTGAAAATTACATCTAATTTACTTCCAATGGATGCTATTCTATATGCACGCACTTAATTTTTTCGTAAGTGAGGTAAATATAAAAAAAAACTTGAATATGATATCCTTTCACTACCAACTGGTGTTAGGGATATAATTAATTTAAACTGTATTAGATTTATCACGTTTCTTTGGTCGTGAATAATTATGACATTTCGGTTGATAGATTTTTTGGTGAAATCCTTTTACTCTGTATATTTACCGATTCAATCTGAAAAACAAGTAAAAAAACTAGACTTGGTCTAAGACAAATTCTTATGATAGAAGAATTCTCGTAAGAAATTTCGTAGGGTCACCCATCCATCCAATTGTGATTTTTGATAGTTTGATTGTCGAAGTGGTTTACCGCATATATCTCTAGAAGGGTTCGTCTTACAGTAAAAATGATCATAACCAATTTTATAGGATTTCACATTCTGAAGTAATGTTTAGTACAATAAAAACGTCTAAGACTGATCGTTTTCACAGTATACGTAAAACATCAAAATTAAATTTTTACATGGCAACTATTGCTATTACTATTGCTATGAAAAAAAAACACCATGTACCAAATTCGAGTTCTATATAATATGTATGTATCTCCAATCCATTTTGCTCTAGCATAATTATTTCTGGGTGTCACAAACGGAATGACAAACTTAGTTTCCCTTATGATTTCATCTAGGGTATAATGACAAAACTTTATCGAAATATTAAGAATAGCACTATCTGAGAGATTCTCTTCAAAATTGTAAAATAGGATTAAGATAGAAAATTGACTTATCACGGCACAAGGCTTAGTTTTGTATATTAAGAAAAAAACAAATAAAAATAATAAGTGAAAAAAAAATATTAAATTTTATTATAATGTGTAGAACGACATCAATGGGCCGTTACGATTGACTGCAAATTGAAATCTTTAATAATGAAATCAGTCATTTTAGAGGTAAATCCCAAAAAACAAAATTTGGCATTGCCAAAATCTCTTATTTTAAATTGCAGCATTATCCCGAATCTCGCGTTAGCAAGATCTCCATATGACTGAAAAAATTTCGCAATTAGAGTAAAACTAGTTACAAAAAGTAAAGGAAAAATAATGTTCCTTTAAAAAAAAACAATATCATAAATAAAAAATAAGTTTCTCTAAAGCTCATTTACTGATACAAACAAATTATTCTTTATAATTTTTGTCCGAGAAAATACGTAAGTTCATTTAGTTATTTGTAATCTTAACAAATAAATATATTGAGAGCTATGCTCCGCAAATATACGATTTTTGACATTCGAAGTCTTTTAGTTAAAATAATTTTCAAGATTTTAATACGCGAGATTTAGAAATTGCGAGATTTTCATACGTCCCTGCTAATGATTTCTTCCTTATTTAAACGCTTTTTCGTCATTTTTGTATAAAAACATAAAAAGATTACAATTTATATGAAACATTTTCAGTCATTTCCCACTCAACAGAGAGAAGATTAGAAATATATACACAATTTTCCACTAACATCTTACCTTTTATTTTCAGTTTCAGCCATTTTAATTTACCTTTTCCATACAGTTTACTGACTAGTCACTAAAAAAGACTGGTCAGTAGGGTTTTACACGAGTCCGTGTCTATGACAGGGTCGTCATACTGACACATGTAACCCCGTAGCCATGTAATAAGTAATGGCACTTGTCATATATTTTTTAGTGGACTCATTATTTTTAACCGGAAGTATGTTTATTAGAAATAGTTTTCAATAGTGTTTCAATGCTTATGTTTGTCTCACCACGCAGGCAGGCTTTCAATCACCAGTTGGAATCATAATTATAAATTATATTATTAATTATGATCATGCACCTCTAAAAGAATTTTTGAAAAACACAAAAAAAAGTAAACATTACAAAATTGATTAAAAAAATAATTTTAGAAACATATTCCTTAAATGTGAAAGTTTCCACGACAAATTTACTATTGAGCTCAGTTAATTGAGTTTAGTAAAATTCAGAGGAAGATAATAAACATTAAACAGTTAACCCAGTCCGAGTGTCTCCGAAATCACGATCTAAAATAATAAAATGTTCTAACAAATAAGTAATCAATCAACACTTTTTGGGTTTTCAAGAATTGATGAAAAAAAAATTTATAAGGTTGCTGTTATGTAGGGGATAATTAGATTGATTTTGAATAGTTAAATAGTTAAATAGTAAAACAAAAAATAGGATCATAGCCTGATATTTTTAATCGAATTTTCTCGATAAGAAATTATACCATTAAGTACCTATTTAATCAAGTTATAGTCCACTTTCTGCATGCAAGTTTATAAGAGTGCAGTAAGTCATTTGTACCACAATGAAGCCACACCTAACCATAATAAGAGTACGGATCTGTATGAAAGTCATCAATACTTGAAGAACTAATTCTAATGCATGAATGAAATAATATTTTACATAATTTTACATTAAACACGGAGAGAAGTTCTGCACACTAAAGGCGGATGACATTATGCTTATAATTTTAGTTTCTTTCAATTGAAACTTTCCATTTATACAGACTATCTAAAACAGAAGTCTCATACTATAAGTGTCAGTCATTTTAATGTAAACAAACTATCGCTGATTGCAATGTAGTTGGCTTTTAGCATCTTTAAGGTGCACATATGGAATATTAATTTTAGAGTGATATGCAATTATAGAAACCTAAAACGTATATTGCAAATCAGTGTTCACTAATGATGTATCTGATTTAGAAAATTTGCACGAAATCATGTGTCTGATTACAAAAAAAAAAAAAAAAAAAAAAAAAAAAACTTGGTGCTTAACAAAACACATGAGATTGTTTCCATACAAAATTCAAACCATTCGTTTCGTCGTATAAATTAAAAATTTGATTGGCAACCCAGATATTGTCCAAGAGCATCTAATTTCTTTCTCTGTGATTTTTATGTAGGAAGATTTATGCTAGTAAAGCAACATAAAGAAATTAATAACATCAACGCGAAAATCTTCAAAAATTTCATGAATATGCACTCCAAAAATCTGAACAACACCAACACCTCTGAAAATTATCAGGATTTACTTTGGGTATTATTAATTATTTTATCAAGTAATACAAAAAAAAATGCAATCCTGCGATTATTAAAAATAAATTGTGAATTAAAAATAGAAATTATCAATTCACAAAGGATCATCCATCCATAAATTCACAATAAATCAATCCCTTAGTAATACAAACTAACATTTCATTACTAATACTACCCCTTTTATTAATAATCGACTGTCACCTAACACCGACCACTTTTTAATTGAAACCCTTGAAAACATGAACACGGAAGGAGGAAGTAGAACCTTCCCTTCAAGTATGATGCGGTAATATTCTACAATTGATGTCGAAATTGCTGACGAAAGTCACTGTACCTGCCCCTTGCTTCCGTATGCCTACCGACTGGACCACAAAAAGGACGCCCCTTAATAGAATCTAATTGGGCAACAGATAGACTAAAAGAAAAAATAATTGTTTGATCCACATACCAGGAACTCTATTTGCGGGTCCCTTTTTAGATATTTCACTTTCGCTGAAAGTCGATTCCATGTTGAGGCTAATAGCCACCTATTGCAGATGATACTTCCATTTCAAAATATTGTTGCTCGTTGTGACCAGTTTTTGAAAGGATCATCAAAGTAAATATTGTTTGACTCACATTCCTACAAATATAAATAACCGGCCAAGTGCGAGTCGGACTCGCGCACTAAGGGTTTCGTACCATCTAACAAAATTTAGCACCATCTAATTTTTATTTATTTTTTCAAATGAGAGTAGGCGTCATGTGAAAAAATAATGCTGTCATTTGAAAAAATAATAATAATGCTGACATTTCAGAAAAAAATGCCTACTTATAATAATAATAATAATAATGAATGAGAATAAAACGAGGAAAATGACGCCGAAAAATTCAGGTTTCTTGTACGGGGGCCCCCTTTAATTTTTAATTAAATTAAATTTTTATTATTTGTTGTTATATCGGCAATAGAAATAAACAGTCTGGGAAAATGTCAACTGTCTACCTATTACGGTTCATGAGATACAACCTGGTGACCACTGACATATATAACATGGACTGCCTGATTTGCTATTTCATATGGGTCAACTTTTTTTTGGCAGGGTGTGACAATTATCTTAATTTCAAGTTTTACTTTTGCTTTAATATTCATATTAAAAGTTCAACAAATTATAGAAGCACTCGAAATTATTTCTCATCTTGGAAGCTTATCTCCTACAACATCAAATATTTTTTAAACTTGATTTTTAAAAAAAATAAAATTAAGCAATTTTTGTCTACCTGCCCCTAAAAGTAGCTATGGGGGACAGAGAAGGATTACAAATATTGTATTGCCATCTATTTCTATCCTATATATTTATTTGGAAAAACCACTGAACTGAAACTGGACTATGGTGTATTTTGTATAGAACTTATTATTTGTAGTTCAGCGGAATAAAGTAGTTAAACCAAAAAGGGACAACTATAGAAAAGTGATCCCATAATAATGTCAAATAATGTAAGGAATTTCAGTAGAATCAGCAGTCCATTTTATATATGTCAGTGCTGGTGACGGACAGCGAAGTCTTAGTAATAGGGTTTCCGTTATTACTTTTTGGGTACGGAACCCTAAAAAGAACACACAAAGAAATATTTTTGTACTAGTCCTAAAATACGTATCTGAGCATCCACCATTTTTAAAAACATTCCGTATTGTCCGAATTTTGTCTATAATAAATAGAGGGAAAAAAAACACATAATATCATATAAATAAACTAAAAATATCACAAACTCACCAAATCTTACGTACATCCGTAAGTTTACAAAATTTGACTGTCATCACAGTGACATAACATCAGCTGTTTTGCGCCCACAATCGAAATCGAGCGAGTGGAATAAAGCATTACCAAGGTGAAATATGATGTTGAAAAGAGAACAGTACAGGCCACTGCGAGTATAAAAAGAGAAAGCACTATTATTGATTCAGACTTTAATATTAAACATCATCCTGACAGAGTCTAGTCTAAGATTTTTCCCATCATATACACGGAAGCCTAATTCTGTTTACTTTTGCACAGAAGTTTAATTCTGTTTTTACACAGAAATTCATTCTGTCTTCACTTATATAAATTTGTGGAACTTAATTCCATGCGAACAGAAGTATAATTCTGTCACTACTAATATAAGTCTAATTCCAATACATACAGAAGTCTAATTCTATCTATGTATATTAATTGTGGAAGAACAGAAGTCTAATTCTATCTATGTATATTAATTGTGGAAGAACAGAAGTTTAATTCTGTTTTTCTAATATTAATTTATGAATGTATATAATTCCAATGAATTAATGTATATTTTTCTTGAAATATAAGGAGAAAAAACGATTGGGCTTGAGCTTTTTATTTGTATCTGTTTCCTGAATTTTTAAGTTGTAGAGTTAGAATTAATTTTTTAATGAATTAACTGTATCAGGCTAGTTTTTCTAAATTACTATTTTTGAGTTGTTAAATTAAAAAAATAAATCCAGAACTGACTGGCTGATTTTAGTAAATTGATATTTAGTTAAATTCTTTAGTTATAATTATGTAAATATACATTTATTGCTCTCTTGCACATTATACAAGTTATTTACTTATTGCAATAAGGCATGCAGTTATGATATTTCGAATTACAAAGCTTTCCTTTTTTATACAAAAATATTGCTTCGAAATAAACTGTTTTTGCAAGCGCAGCGGAGGAGCCCTTGACCAGTTTTTATTACTCCTTTCCTCCTAAGAGAAATTTTATGATGCTGTGGCACCTGTTCTACCGGAAGGATAACTGCGAGGCATACATCGAATTTAGATTTGAAAGAAATAGATATATATCCAATTTAGATATCTGCTTATTAAACTTTACTTATGTACCTGCAATATAGCTTATTGAAAACATCATGCTTTGTGCCAGTTTTGTATAGAATTTCTATATTTCTTTCGAACACAATTCCGTGTTTGAATATTTTAGAACTAGGAATTCTTAGTAAAATTGGCTTTTGACGCATTTCAGGGTTTTAGTTGTAACATACACATACGAGTAAATAACAATTATGAGATCTCTATAAAATTGTCGGAATAAAGGAATTAGGATAAAATTCAAAGTATTTGAGTTCTGGTCAAAGTCAAATGACGTTACGTTTTCGAAAGGTACTTATTATGGTACGCGATCAGAGATAACCTTACTGATGAGACCTCTCTGATCGCTGGCTCAAAAGGTTCGATTTTTCTGCCTTCTCAATGCATTTTAGAAATTCTTTGAAATTATTTTCAATTAATTTCAGTCTGCTGTAATCGAGAAATAATCCATCTATAATATCTTATGAACGATTGAATTACTGAATTCAAATGACTTTTGGTCTCAAGTCTCCGGTTTACAGAGCCAAAAATCTTCGAAATTTTTACACGGCAAGAGACTTTAGTCTCTAGAGACTGAAAAATTAGGTCTCCGGAGACGATAATAAAAAAATGTCTTTGAAGACACGTCTCCGAAGTATAGTACACACGAAATTTGAAGTTTGCTCTCTAGCGCTCTCCAGAAAGCTTAGTTAACTGTCAAGCATGAGATTGTTAGAAGAATTATGTGAAAAGTTATTAATATTTTTATGTTAGAGGAAAAGTGAAAAAGTTTAAAAATATATATCGTTGGTGTACAAACTTTACGGGATAAACACAACAAATTTGTGTGCGCGTGTTTTTTTTTTTTTAATAACCAGAACTCTATGGACGAAACAAATTCTCTGCCCTAAGTCCATTATATTAATTATTAATTTT
This sequence comes from Dioctria linearis, assembly GCA_963930735.1. Taxonomy (NCBI): domain Eukaryota; kingdom Metazoa; phylum Arthropoda; class Insecta; order Diptera; family Asilidae; genus Dioctria; species Dioctria linearis. The sequence goes on along the minus strand of CAWVNZ010001888.1, from coordinate 67,692 downwards.
ATCTAACAATTTGTCAAACTCACTCCACTTGATTCATTTTCCTTTCTGAGTCTACACTTAACTGACACAAAAATATTTTTAGTGACTTCATGAAGTGCTACTAGCCTTTCCGTTGATAGTTTAATACCAACCGATTTAACCGAATACTGGGAGAGGGAAAGCCATACACATGCCGGTGTGTACGTGTTTGGTTGTTTTTCGAGGCGTGTGTGTGTATGTGTGTGTGTGAATAGCGAGTGTATGTGTTTGTGTATGTCTGTCTCCCAGGTGTGTGCGTTACCTCATCTTTCACCCCCCATCTCCCTCTTTTAGTATTCGGTCATATTAGTTGGTATTACACTATTGGCGTAAAGGCTTGTAGCACTTCATGAAGTGACTAAAAATTTCAGACACTTCGTGTAACAAGTCAAAGTCACGCAAAAACGCAAACTGTTATACTATCTGCTTACATTTCATGAAGTGCCTAGACTTTTCATGAAGTGCCTAGACTTTTCATGAAGTGCTAAGTTACGTCAAGTGTATACGATTTAGATAGGTCTCTGGGAATCAAAAAGTTGGTCTCTGGAGGCCAAAATCTCTCGCCGTACAGCTTCACCTTAAGAAACAACTACATTCTTTAGTTAGCTGATTAGAATTTAACTTTATTTTAAAAACCAATCAATTAAAAATAAATTTTGCATACTAATTTACTGAATTATATATACCTCCTATATACTCCCTTAGAAAATCATGTTCATCACTGATTAGATCCATATTGGAACCTAAATGATCTTCTTAATGTAGTCTCTCCACCATTATCGACATCACAAACATTCCTATTACTCAACGTAATTTATCATCCAAATATGCTTTCCTGCAGATTACGCCTGGTTCCTAGAACAATCAAAGTTATTTCTGAAGCCGTTACTTCATAGTTCTTTAAATACGGTAAATTTTTATTTCAATGCTTCAGTCAGTCAAGATCATCTATTTCGACTGGCGATAAAACAGAAGAAGATTGCAAATTCCGAATGTTTGTTACGTTTATTTCCACTCTAAGTGTAAAGAAATATGTTTTCTAAAATATCTGCTGTAGTAAGAGTCTACGTGTGCAGAAAATAATTTTTTTTCGATTTTTCTCGGTAGATTTTTATATTAAACATGTTTCAAACAAATTTTAGTCTATTAAGGTTTTATAGAAATCATGTTTAATTCTTTCCAAATATTCACCAGATCTTTCTTATACTAAAAGCTTTATTAAAATATTATAAATTAATAAGCTAGTTAAATCAGAACGCGTTTACACTTTCTCAGCTCCATTGGGCAGTAGTTGTTTAATGAAGTATTCAATTTCAGCAGTGCGTCACCAAAAAGAAGATAAGCGCATTTATGAATTATTTCTGCTTCCACTTTATTAAACGAAACAGAAGGGTCCAAATTAAAATGGTTCATGGAGCGGTAATCGGGGATAATTTCGCGAAAATAAATACCCGTTCTGTTTTTTACACCTCAATTTAATTGCAATAAATTATTTCGTCAAAACACAAAATTTAACTTTTAGCTATTATTATAATTCTACGTTTTTACTTGAAAACTCTGACGGAAATTACCGAAAATATATTATTTTTAAGAGGATCCCTTATGATTCTTTAAAAATTTTGCAAATTGTTAATTTTCCCACTTGTACAAATTTCGGGGTTAATATGCAATAAAATTAATTTACACCTGCAATCAAATGTTTTATAATTGCAAAATATATCATTTCCAACCTTGAATGCCAAATGCGTCTGATACGTCATTACATTCTGAATTTATTTTGTAATTATAGGCTTACTACTATAATTGAAAAATTGTGTTACAGTAATCATTTCCTCGGATTTTGATCAACAAAAACTTGTCTTAGTTTCAAACGGATTCCTTTTTTGAAAAATTTTTGTTTGTAATAAATGAGTTTCTATATTTCCAATACTCGCTGCGCAATAATATTTTTAGAGGGAGTTTTGACTCTTTGTGTAAGTTTTTTAGTGTAAAAGATGCCAAAAAGAAAATATATTAGATTTGTATTTTGCAAAATAAATCAGTGAGATATATATTCTTCTATAGATTATGGTTAACGTGAAAGATCATCTTTTTAAAAGAATTGAACCTCTTGAGATATTTTAATGTCGGTAAAAAGCAAATTCAACACAATATTTTAACAACGCAGTTAAGTATGTATTAAAAGCCTTCTCAGTATGTACAGTTCCAGCGTATGTTCGGGGTATCTTACCAAAGCACGTCCTTTAAGAATGATTTTGAATCATTTTCAAATAACTTTTATTAAGCCACTAACCTTTGACTAAATAAATTTGTGCATGGGAATGACGTTCGAGACGAAAGTGTGATTAAAATTAAAAGTTTGGGCATAAGTTGCAGTTAAAAAATTGTGATTATAAAGATTTAGGGTGTCCCGTAAGTGGTGAGAAACCGGAAAGCTATGGTGAGTTCATACTTAGACGAGTATGGGGGGGGGGGGGGGTGGATCCTAAATGTTTCCAAGATAGCGGCACTTAAAGATATTTGGTTATCAGTTTAGAGACCACCCTGTAACTTCCCCATGTTACGTCTTATGATAATGATTTAAACTTCGATAGATAGACAATCGCTAGACCTTTCCAATGGTCTATGTTATGTTATAGTTATGACTCAACAAAGTTAAAATTTCGGACTTTTCAATAGTTTTTTATTTTATTTAACTACTATTTTTATCAAAAAACTCGTCATTGAGACCAAATTTTCATAATGGATTTTAGAAGCCCAAAAGCTTTGTACCCAAAATGAAAACCTTTCTGCTGTTTTGCACTTTTTCTGGAATATACCCAGTGAAAATGGATTAAAAAGCGCGTACCCAAAAGATAGTTGCCTACTTTCTGACATTAATTGAAATTTTTCGCTCGATTTGCTTTAAAAAAATGCAAAAAACACAGAAAGTAGAAAGTGTTATACGTTAGTTTAAAGCTAACATTTAGGGCTTCTTAAATCCAATATGAAAAATTGATATTGCTGACGTTTTTTTGATAGCGAGTTAAAATTCAAAAATTTTAGCATTTTTGAGCCATAGCTTCAAAACTGAGAGGAGGGGTGCAATAGTTTATAAACCGTTGGAAAGGTCCAATCATTTTCTATCTATCGAAGAAGAATCATCATCGTAGGGTGCAACGTGGTGAAGAATACAGGGTGATCTATAAAAACATTCCAAAATATCGTTAAGCCCCATTATCTCGGAAACCGTTAGGATTCCTTCCCCCCACCCATAAATTTTTTTTTTGCTCGTCTAAGTATGACCTATCTATAGCCTGCGGTTTTCATACCACTTACAGTGTGTATAAGACTAAATAGATGAAAGATATCCCAATTATGGGGAAAAAAAAATAAAAAAAAAAACAAAATAGTGATTGCCTGTAATATGTGCTGAATTACAAATGCTGGGAGTTAATTACTTCACCTAGTTGAACTTTAGTTTTAAATTTTTACCTAAACTGTGATAATAGATAAAGTTTGTATGTGTATGTTTTGACCGCAATTTTAGGTGAGAGAAATTTGCACAAATTGGCACAAACAGGATTAAAATTCCTTTTATTTATTTGATCTGGTGTAGCTAGCTAGTAATAAAAAAAAACTAATTATTGGTTCTGAGTCTTCCGCACTGGCACGTATATAAATGAACTGTTTATTGAATCTTAAATGCATGAGCGCAAATGGCACCACTTTTTTATTTGTGTCTCTTTCCGTGAGAGAATATTTTCTCACTGAACTGTAACGATTGGTAACGAGAAATTGCTAAGGTTCAGCGGTATTTGCAAAAGGTAATCAAAACTTTCCTACCAAAATACCTTGTAAAAGACACTTCCTTCGACTTAAATAAATAAATAAAACCTTTCTGTACAGATATATGTACATACATGTAGGTATCAATGTAGAGAAAGACATAATTAAAATTTAAAAACAAAAAAAGGTCGTAGATACCACATAAGTGCAAATTCGGTAAATCCCACTGACATGTATATAAGTAAATCCCCAAATAATTTAAATATAGCGTCAGTTTACGACAGTTGGTAGCATTGACAGTGAGAGCATAGAAATCGTAATTGGTGCGACATGAAAAGGAGATCAGTCAGTCTATTTAAAAAAATGTCAGTTGTCGCCCTATATGACATCGGCTCCAGTCCTGACCATTTCTAAGGCTGTTCGTTTGATACTCATGCAATCCAGTGAAGTATAAGAATTGGTGTTAAGGTGTAATGGGTTAATCTGAAGATTGCTATTTTGTACACGAAAACAATATCAGGGGAAAGCAGACAATGTTGTACACTAAGAAGCACTTCAAATAAAAGTTTGACCCAGTTAGTCACTAAGCCTACAAAACGCTTTGTAAGCTGCACTGAGAGCAAAATGTCCGATTTTACGGCAACAACTTTTCTCTATCGACAAAGGTTGATATAGGTATTCATAAACCCTATATATGTATGCATGTACCAAGTTTCATGAATATCGCGGCTGCCATTCCCGAAAAATTTTAACCTCATCTATTATAGCAAATGGATGGTGAAAGTGGTAGAAGTGCTTAGGGAGAAAATCTAATTTTATTGATTTCCTTCGCCATAAGATGAAAATGCCTTTACGGATGTTTTTAATAAACAAGAAAAAGTTTATGGATTCTTAGTAAAATCGCTTTAAAAAACACTCACCAAATTTCTTATTGATGCTGATTACTCTAAGTAACCAAGAAAATTCTGAGGAAATATTCTATTGAATAGACGGAAAACAACTTTCCAAGTATGATGATAAGATGATGATGATAAGAAGATTAACCCCACTTTCCATCTTGGTGGGAATTTTCTCTCAAGATACGACGTCAGCCGCTAAGCTCTCTTTATTCAAAAAGTGAAGTTTTATGCTTGAGGTAGATGTAAACGTGTTGACGTTAAGGTAAAACTTTATCCTCTTGATAAATTGCTCTAGGGTTCGTACAAGTATGTAACTAGAATTAAACTTGTTTTATCTTATTTTCCCTTACTTAGTTCTCGTCTTAATAGAGACAACGGGGAGTTTCCTCATTGAGTGGCTTTTAAAGTAAAGTTGTGGTGGAAATTTGATTCATATTTTCCAAGTGAAGGTGCTGTTTTAGAAGAAAATAAAAGCAAAATTCTTTTGCAATCAGAGCTCATGCGAAACATACATACATATGAAATAGGAGAAACATCTTCTCAATTTACACTTTCGCCAAAACATACAGCAAAGAATTTCTTGCGGCGATGTGTAAGTAATTCAATTTTCCAACTTCTCGCTGAATGAAAAGTTCCTTCTCTTAAAACAAAAAACAAAGATTCAAACAACTTTTAACAGAATTGTTACGAAGAAGTCTATGAAAGACGTGTAGAATCTACATAGATTATATACCAGTCCTTGGCTAAAACGTTATAAGGCAGTAGCAATCAATAAATGTGAAAAGAATCAGTTCTAACGAGGAAACAAAATTGATGTTCTCTCATAAAAAGGCTCCTCCTCCCGATTTTGAAATTCGAAACCGCATAAATATTTTTATTCCCTTTACGTTTTATGTTTTTTTTTTCATCGCCTGAGCAACCTGCCTGGAATTTCAATTAAATTCGGAAGAAGCATCATTGATGTATTATCCGCCCATAAATAACAACTTCATGAAAATTTATCAGTGTTGAGTCTGGAATCCGGGCCTTAGAACGATAGGGGTCAGTTGAGAAAGGTGTGATAAACTAAAGTTGAAGGAAATCAAGTCCCGAATTTAATTAGAGAGAAATGCTTCCATTCAAGCTACTGCCCTGCTGCTTTTAATCAATCTCAGACCTTGACGTTTTATACTAAAGGACATTCATCTTAATTAAAGCAGCTTTTGTAGCTACCCTACAGATGTTTACATTTGAATGCAGGCAAGGGGATACCTAGCTTATATAGCGATATAGCTGTAAAAGGTAGTTGGCTCTGGCCCGAATTATGACTATTGAGTTAAGTAAGCCTATAGGAAATTATTTCTTCTAAATGGACACGATAATGAGGAGGCTTTTGAATTTAAATTTTTTTCATAGATTGCCTCCGTTTAAAGAATGCTTTCGTCTAAAAATTATGATAAGAGAGTGAAAAGATCTTTCCGTAAAGCACTTGCTTTTGATTGTAATGAGAAATTTAGTAACAAATGGAAAATAGCACAACTATGAGATCCTGTTTTTTTTTATTATATTATTTTCAGAAGTAAATATTAACTGCGAGAAAGAAATCTCAAAAATGGTTAGATTATAGACGTATTATCCAACTTATGCAATAATTGTGAGCTCGAAAACTAAGAAAAAGCTTAAAGTGTTTGTAAGTTTTAGATCTAGAACAGTTTAGAACTTTTTCTGAATCAATTCCTATCAAACGAGGGTCCTAAATGCTGTAGTTGTTGAAAGAATTTACTTTAAGCGAAGAGAGGAATTCTTTTTCGGCCACGTGGAGAAAAAATCTAGAATCGAGAGAGCTAAACCATTGTTTGAGGTGCATCGTTGAAGTTAAGCTAAGGTATCTTGAATCAGAAGAAGCCGTACTCAACAGGCCTGAAAATGATGCCACAGTGCCCTTAAGCAGTTAACAGACTCAAGGCCATTTTTTTAAACAATTGAATAAAACAAAAATATTACCGTCATTTATATAACGTACATCGATGTTAGAAAATGAACAAACTGACTTAGAAACATCACAAACAAGTACGAAATTTTACGCAAAGAAAGTTCGTTGCGTGTATGCATACGCTTAGATTGTTATGCGACAAACTCTCTTCTGTGCAAAGGATAGGATTACCTCACAATAGTCCACAGACTGCATTATTTCTGCCTCTATGTATGTACAGCACAGAGAGTGGATTGAGCCTGATCTCCTTTGGCGTGGATGTAGATAATAGAAGCCAAAGTACAAAGTAAAAGGACACGTAAACCAAGTGAATACTTCAATGGAACCTCAAAGAACTGGAGACGTGTGGAATCAAGTTTAACTTTTACATTTAGATTTACATAAATTTTGATTCGGTCGTATTTTGTGGTAATATTATCATAGGAGAGATAGACAAAGAAACAATTATATTTATTTTACTTCTAACATGTGCTTTCAATATGATGCTTTTCTATACTACTGGCAAAAACCATGAGAGAAATGATAACTTCAGTACCAAACATGAGCAGAATATCAGATAAGATACAAGAAAAGACTCACAAATATAAAGGCAACATTTCTGAGTATCGCTTCGACAAACCGCATTGTAGTATTTTAATAATATTCTTTAGTAAGAAAAGAGTGAATCTGTTGTGTAAGAATAAAAGGAAACTCAGGCGACTCTCATTCAAAGTTTCTTTCTGGTGAAGTTTGCCGCTAAATTAACCAGTTTATTGATTGTATTGCTGTCAAACAAGCTTATTATTCCAACATCACATGACAGTATCTCTTTGTTAACATCATGTACGAAATGTTCTGAAAGAAAAATCAGAATGTGAAATAAATGTCAAATACAGAGTTCTCGTCAAGGAAAAATTTCCATGACAATTTCAATATGTAATTTGGTCGTCCTTGCTTGGATTTCTGGTCAATATGTGAAGAGGAACCAAAATAAAAATCTCTAACCAATTTTACTTAAAATGATTCTAGAAATTTTTTCATCTTCGGCTTTAGGTCAGAAACTTACAGCACCTCAGTACTTGCCTTTTAATTTTCTCAGCTCATATGAAGTAGGTTGAGAATTGACTGTGGACTCGAATAGTGTACGGGTCTCGAAAGAGTAAAAACTCATTACCGCTTTCTATTTAAAAGTCTCTAATTTTTACGAAAATGCTAGGCAATCTGCAGTTGTAGAGCAGATAGATAGTTCGTAAATGAATTTATCAAAATAATTGAGTCTTTAAAATCCTTGTGTAAACAAAGCTAGGATGTAGCTGTATTGTGTTTTGACTATACATATATTGAAACCTCTCCCTCTCATGTCTGCTAATGTGAGAAATATTTTTTGATGTCGACAGTTCTGGTTTAATGAGCTGTGCATTATTAACTTGAAATATGAAAAATAATTTCTGTAGACTCTGTCATGAAGGAAAGGGACATTAAGGCCCAGAAGATATTGGGACTTTCTTGAACGGTCACGTGTAACAAAGCATTACAAACTACGTTGAAGAAATCCATTTATTTTATGATAGCTATCCTAGGCTGTATTAAATTTTCTGCTTAATCTAGTCATAATAGGAATATTTTTTTAAAGTTTCAGTTTACTTTTCCGAGCATGGTTACTCATTAAATGACCGAGAATAACATTTCGCAGTTGTTAGCAGAAAAATGCGTCATTATGATCGGATCTATACTCCACACAAGGGTATGAGTGTGTTATTGAAACGTCATTGAACATCAACAAATTCATAGAAAAACATGCCATATATGGGGATGTAACTGATTTTAAAATCTCAGTGGCCTGCCTTTTTTAGCCCTACAGTGCACATGGGGGCCTGATAGGCCCACGTGTAAAATGAACTCTTTCAATAACTGTTTCTATATCTCCTGTAGCTTATAGAAAAGTCACAATTTTAGGTTCAGAAGACTTTCAAAATTTGAAAGCACATACAACAAATTATTAAGGGCCTGAGAGGGCCCAAATGTCAGCTATTTCTGATAGGAGCAATGCAAGAAGATATTGTCAGTTTTGCACCAAAAGAAGGATAAGTCCTTACTTCTGTGAAAAGTGCTACAATAATATTAAATATTATTATATATATATATATTTGTTTATGAGTTAGTATTATTATTTTTATTGCGAATAAAGTTTGAGTTCAGTAAATCATTTCATAATATAATATGTATAAATATATAAAAATTATTTAGATATTACTTTTAATTATTTTATAATTAAAACTATCCTCGGTGTATTTAAAAACTAATTTTTTGAAATTTTTAATTTTTCAATAATTTATTTCATTTGCAGCCTGATAATTGTCTTATTAAAAAAATATCCATGCGCATTTGCAAATTCGGAACATCGGTTCTATAAGTAGCGAGGTGTACAATAAAGCTATTTTATTTCATCTGTGCAGTTAGGATGACAGAGAAAGTTTTCTGAAGTAATCGTTACAGAAGAACAATTTCCAGAGAACAAAAATTTCCTATTTTCAAGTAAACAAATTTTTCGAATTCGTTTTTGGGAGGAGATGCAGGAGTAGTGATAGCCAACTCTTTTTATTGACAGTATTGCAATGGAATATTTGAAATTTGGTGAAAAAAGAACATCATCGAAAATCAAGAAAATTTGCTATTTATATTAAAAAAATAAAATAAACTCAAGGATATTAAGAAACTCTACCAATGGGTGCATCGCAGATCATTATAAAGATTTCTTCAATGATATCAATGTCTGGCCGACCACTATGACAGAAAAACTTATTCTTTCTCTTTGATTTAATTTTTCTATTTAATGAGTTTGGAGCATGTTAATTTTTTAATGCTAATTGCGTTTTCTTAATTTGAGCTTTATACAAAATAAAAGTGTTCTGACAAAACTGGATTTTGTTTTTATTAATCCATAACAAACCGGGTTTATTTTAGAAAATCACCTTACAGATCAAATACTACAATAATCACTAGAAATCATTCATAACAAAAACTCTCGTGCTTGAAATAATTTCTCATAAGACTTTAGGAAAATCTAGAAAAATTAGAAAATCAAATATATTGCGTAAATTACAAAATGCTCATTGTTTGTGGAGGTGTGAATAGAAATATTATAATACTCATTTAATGAAAATAAACCTATACCATATTTTATGCATATTTAACATATAACAATTGCATACCAAAATTATATAAAAATATCAATTTTCAGTCAGATTTAAATGAAACTTTCAGAATTAGGTTAGTATTAAAAAATATTCAACCCGTAACCTGCCAGCATACAGTTTTCAGTTGTGTCGCAGTTGGTTTAATTTTGTTAAAAGCTTTATGTTCATTTACCTTTTGTTAAGAAATTATACATTTTTCTGGAGGTCAATACAAATATAGGATTACCTGGTTTAATATATGTCAACTGAAGGAAGCGTTCAGTCCTTAGGCCAAATGGAATTTTTTTTGCAACCTGGCATAGGTAAGCGCCTTGCGATGCTTTAGGAAGAGTTCTTAAAAAAATGCGGAAAAAGCTAGCTTGCATAATAATGAAAATCAATTATCGAAATATCTGTGTATGCCCGACAAATGACCAACACACCTCAATTAAGGAAAAACTGGGTTGGATGTGAAACTGTTAAATGATAAGACATGCGGACTTTCACATTCCAAAGAACTCAGTTTATTTAAAAGACCTTGAACACAAATTTGCTCTTCTTAAGCTACGTTCCTCATACAGTATAAATTAGTTAAATTTTAAACAAGGCACTTTTACATAGTTATATTGATTGACTAATTTCATTTGACTTCTTAACTAAGGCTAGCAGAAATGTTCATCGAACGTATAATTCATTCGATGATTTCTTCTGCGACATTTAAATTCTGAAAATAAATATTAACGTTATAATGTCATAAATTACCGCATTACCCTTTGTAGAAAAATTATAAAAAAGAAAATAAATCAAAATAATAATGAAGTTAACTAATTACACCAACTTAATTAATGCCAACAAACGCTAATCAAATTTTAATTTCACTCGCTGACGACTTGATGAAAAAGGAGAGAGATTCCTATTGAGTTCGCCCTTTTATAAGCCGGTTCCGTTAACTTTTCCAAGTACTGCCAATATGCTTGATTTCCGAAAATTCCGATTACATGTAATATGAAAGGCACATACATAAATATTGAAATAAAATATATAAATGAAATTGTAATAACTAAAATAAATTAAGAATAATAATTGTGATGTTAATACCCATCTTTGCTGCTTTTATTTCTGGTTCAGGACCCTTCAAAACTACAAAAGTATAAAAATACTGATTTTGCTAGAAAATACGCAGGGCAGTTCGCTTTATTGCAGTACTAGACTCTTTTGTCGTGGATTTTCGTGAGAATAAGTATTTTCATCTCTTTTTCCATTTCAATTGTCCTTTTCCCGCTAATTGGACAAATATAAATTATTTAATTAATTAAATAATTCGAAAATAACTTATTTTCGAACAAAACTGGCCTTAGTTTAAATTCTATATAAAAATTTGTTTTTCCTGAATTTGCCGTTCTTAAGCTGTCAATGAAGTTTAAGACGTCAGGTTGCCTTATAGTTTCGCGGCCGGGAATGTGTTTTCTTTAATATGTGTTATTTTTAATGTGGCCTTTAAAAGAAAATTAGTTCAATTGGTAAGTGATAGTTCACTTTTGTCATTACTTAATTAAATTTCAAAGAAAACTTTGACAAATTATAAATGGATTTAATGTGATTTGTTGAGGTATCTTTGTTTATGTTCTTGTTTTGTTCTTTATTTACATTGGAATTTTCTCATATGTTTGTTTTATTATTAATTCATGTTATTCTTATTTTTAGTCTCCGTCCACCTTGATAAGGTGCAGGGATTCCGCATTTCGCTTGATTGTGAGGAGCATTGGATGTTGAAAATGGGAAGTTCGAGGTAACAACTTTATGTAATCTGGGGAAGTTCTTGGTATACATTCTGTACGTTCTTTGTAAAGTGTTTTTTTTTCATTATTTCAGCTTTAATTGCATAGTATTGAATGGTATATGCTGGATGCTTCCGACAGGACTATTATAATGCTAGATGTTTCACACGGAACATTGCTTAGAAACCAGCTTTAACGTCATTGGATTTTTCCTAGACCAACTTCTGGGTAAGTCTTTGTGGAACAATTTGAATGATCGGACTTTTTAACAAAACGCTCCAAGAGTTAAATATAATCATGTTTCAACAAAAATTACACCGATATTAAAAGGAAAATTAAAAATTGATATAATCGTGTCAAATTAAATAGCAGCTGATGAAAGATACCACAGTTTTATACCTGAAAATGACAAGAGTGTTAAGAATACTCGTTTCGTACTAAATATACAATTATGAAATTTATTAAATATTGAAATAGAACTATTATTATCATATTATTATTATTGAAACACTTTTTCCAAAATTCAAAATTAATAAAAATTGTGTTCTTTTTTTTAATATTAATAAAAAAAATATTTTTAATTTCTTTAATAAGTCCGATTTATTAGCACTTATTGAAAACATCGCACAAAAGAGTCGAATAACCCGATCCCAAGTAATCAGGAAATCAAAAACCACATTCACAGTGAAAACATTTAAAGTCACCCTATATCCAAGACCTCAGGTCGGCAAGGTGAAAAAAAAAACTATATGGGTCGAATAGTTTCTGAAAGAGATAAGCATAAGTACATACTTTTTTAGGCAGTGAGATTTAGCTCGAATTTTTATATTCTTTACACTCAAATAAAAGTATGATAGAAGAAACTTTAAGTACCTACCGATATTGTACCTACTTATTGCCACTTACAGAATATGACTAAAACAATATACAAGACAAACATCAGCGGATGATAAAGGTTAATATTTACCACTTAGGTAAAAATTTTATGACACAATTAAGCTGTTGGACATGATGTTGGGAATGAGCACTTAAATTTTTAGTAACAGCTTTCGAATATGGGCCATTACACGATGCTTCGACCAACTTTTGGAAGCGAGATCATCGGATTTAGCAGAGATTTTGTCGCAAATCCAAAAGGGGTCGGAAGAATAGGACTCTGAAATTGCGTCCTGAACCCATTTGAGCACGAACTCCTTTTTTTAAAGATATTGAATTTCAAGTTTTATTTGCTAAAATCTCAACATGGACCAAAAAGACACTGTTTTCCTCATCTTCAATAGATTAATCCCAAGTTCATAAACAATGAAACACATTTATTCATTTATTTACAATCCACGCAATTGTGCCGTTTTTATGAAATTTTCAAGACAAACCTAAGGCCCCATTGCATATATCAGTGTTTTGGAGGTGAGATGCGGCTACGGTGGCAAAGCGACGCGTGAAAACTCAATACACACAAATACATCCATATGCATTTAAATTATTCCTTTACTATTCTATATACATATTCCCTATATCAGTAGTACTCAGAGACTTGATGTGTAACACCGATGTTTTGCCGGAGGAATCTGCAGCAAAAAGTGGACGCAATATGGACGTGCTGTGCTGGCTGTAATGCCGCCGGAGGTATGTGGTTTATTCTATATCAAATAGGCGAAATGTAAGACATGATTATCACTATTTTTTTTTTTAATTTTAGACACTTGAAGGGTTTATGAAAACAAAAATACAAATTAAAAATTTTCCCTATACTTTACCTATTTCAAATTTTAAGATTGCGAAAAAAATCCTGTCCTGGTTTATTTCAAAAATTTACTTATTTTGCTATTCATGCGAGAATAAACAAATATGGCTCATTTGAAAGTTAGAATTTCAAGCTATCTAAGAAAGATGCCATCTCTAAAATATATATACGAAAAAGTTATCCAGAAGAAGCATTCTATCCGTTATCCTTGATTCCTTGAATATCCCAGGACGTACTTTTAATTTTATTAAATTTTTTGTTTTCTACCATACATTATCCAATAAAACATATCGAAATTTCACCTTGAAACCTTAACAAGGTCAGGGAGTCAAAAATCATGAAAGCTTCACCAATGAGTCATTTGCTCATAATAAATTCTTGGTTTCTTGAAAACCTAACAATCTCATGAAAGTTAGTGGGGAATTATCTATGAAAGTGGTGCGAGTTAAAAATACTTTGACCCTCTAGGGAGAACGGTGCCGTTCTCCCCCCTCCTCTTCGGTGCGCCAATGCACAAGGCAGTCATCCTTGACAGCTTCTATTTATCAGTTATAGCAATTTTTCTTTCCAGATATTTACTACGGAAACAATGCAATGCCTTCATCCAGAAATTTGACTGAATCGATTTACACTTTTTGAAAGGTGAAATGAAAAGTTAGCTTCTTTAAGTGGATATAGTTATATCACTAATTTAATGTTGAATAATTAAGGAAATAAAACTTATTGAAAAATATTAGCTGTGCCCATTTCATGGCATGACATCCGACACAAACAAAAATAACGGTGTTATCTATTTATTCTGACTTTTATTAAATTAGAGAAAGGATAACATGTTAAATTGTGTGCATTTTTTGGTCGTAAAAACTTGCAGTACGATTTAGATTTATCACTTTTCTACCTCTATACACTGGAAATTGACACTTTGGCTGATTTTGGCCCTATTATCTCTAGGGAATACTGTAAATTATTTGCCGATCTTAAATGAACCTATATTGATCTTTACGGTGACTATAACTAATAGTATTCTGCTGATTTTTCTTTCACTTTGTAAAGACCTCTTTGAGACCTAACGCAACTATTGGTCCGCAGTTTTTTTGTTTGATCTTCAAACATTCGTCCGAATAAATCGTTATTGCTACACTTTTCTACGACATTTCCCATCCAGTTGCAAACAGCATTTACATAATTTGGAATATACATATGTATTGTCTTCATTGAATACATACCAATTTCACATCCAAAGAAGAAATTCAGTCTACAACCAATATAATTTGCTAGGATTAAAAATGATACTTCAAATTTGTTCAGCTATTGTCATAGAAATATGTATGGTTGTCTAACTTACGATAATCTATCCTCAATAAGCGCGCCCTCAAATATATAAACATGCAAATTCAAAGCAATAAAGCTGTAAAAACCATGCACACTTAAAAATTGATCACCAAAAAATTTACCAGGCTGATAGGATAAATCATTTGACAGTCAAATTTATCAAACGGTTACAATTCTCAAAGTCGTTCATCACTCCAATTGTCTGGAGTGTTTTCGAATTCCCTATATATAAAAAAAAAGAAAGACGCACAAAAATTCAAGGTCGTCTTGATGTCGACGATGAAACATGAGGGTGTCGAAGAAAATTAAATTACTTGAAATTTACCAAATGTAAGATTAACTTCCTTTTGATTAAGTTGAATTCTTTTTTTTTTTGTAAACGTTGTAGACTGGAAAAACTCCAAACTTTTTTCTTTAACAAATTATAAAAGAATCGCTCTTATCCAGCAGACAGAAGCTGCGTTGAGTACTTGCGATTCTGTTGATTGCTGTGTTATATGGCATCTCAAGAATTTGAATAACGTAGGAAGATTTGTTACCTGATGCAGATAGCTCGTACAAAAAGTTCAACTTTTCCGAAAGCCTCTTTAGAGGTAAAACATTATTACAAATAGAGAATCATATGTAAATGCATTTGTATCAGTGCACGAATACAAGGTTTAAAGTGTTAAAAAATATCTGTTGAAATAGCGCAAGAACTAGATGTTGCATGGATTACTAGAGCAGAGTATACAGACTGTGAAATGGGTACTGCATTCTGGAATGGACCGTAACATGGTTTAGAGACGGTTTCAGATACGAGAAAATATGAATCACCCGACGTACATATAAATTATTTCAATTGTTTTGGTCCATTCCGGAATGGACCACCCAGCTATATATATCTGTGGTTTTTTTCAAATAACTCGTTATCTGCAAAAAGTTAGTTTTGAGAAAGCGAGGGAAAAGTCGAAAAAAGTGAGAAAAAGTTTTGGGAAATCACCAATTTGTTGATTTTTTTTTCTTTTTCTCACAGGACGTTTTGAAATAAATTTTATTAACAGTATACTGATACTATTTTCCAAAAAATGTTAAATATAGCGAAAAAGTTGCACATACAATGTTTTTCGCCCTCAATTATAATACATTTTTCGATATACTGTATGCGAATTAACGACTCAATTGAAGATGAATATTTATTTGAAATCATTAATCGCTACAGGAGTTCACTTACGCGGTTTATTGAAAAACAAGAAAAATCGCGAAAGCCATGAAATTTTATCAGGCAAAATGACTGGAAATGAAAATAAATGTGGTTAATACTGGTATTGATAAACGCCATCTTTTATTATTGTTGTTAATACATACACAAACAAAAATTGAAGAAAAATCAAACAATACAATGAAAATTAAAAAAAAAAAATCGGAGCTTCATTTTAAAATAACAACTTATCTGCACTTGCACTGCTGTTTGACCAATTTTTTTAACTTCTCGGTAACATGTCTACTTGTGCAGCAGATATATTTTGTATACTTTTTTGGTACTACATGCGACATCTAGTTTTTGTGCCATCTATGTTATATGGTAGTTGGAGTACATTCCTCTCTCTTTTGCTGCCACATAAGGAAGGACGGCTACAGCTCATATTTGTATTCTAAACAAATGCAATAGAAAATAGAAAAATAATCTTTTTAACAGAACTGCTTGCAAATGCGCACTAAAAAATGAAAATAATATATCCCTTCACTTAATTAGTATACCTACATATATCAGAAAAGTTCTTATGGCCGATTTCACAGTCAAGGCTTAATAAATATTTCGGTTTCACAGTCAAGGCTTAAGTGATATCACTGACTTAAGGCAAGGTTAACTTAAGCCGGTCATCTCGAAGCTTGAGGCTCAAATTTTGCTGTGAAACATATAGGAAATTATTGCTAAATATATATTTTGTCTAAATATTATAATTTTTGTTATTAAACGAACGTACATATTTCAAAAATTATACTTTAAAACTAAATCTAAATTTTCCAAGCGAAAAATAGTTATCTAGCTAGCAGTTTTGGTACTGTCTGACAGCTAGTGTCGGCATTCCATTTGACGTAGGAAGAAACCAAACAGTTTAAGACAAAAATCAGTTATTTATCTGATGAAGAGTAAATAAACAACGAAGAAATGTATAATATAATATCGCAAGGTGTGATCTGTGAAACAATTATAATAAGGCGCCCGCAACATTTCGAGAAATGGGATGACGTTGATTTTTATGCTCGGCTCCTACTCTAGAACATTCGACTATGATGGTTTACGTAACCGAAACATTCTGCAACAATGATTTTGGATTCGATATCCTTCCAGATAAAAACCACAACAAACTGTAGAATAAAAAGTTCTTCTTTTCGCTTGGTTTTTAATCCACAATGGCAATTTGTTTTAAAAAATTCACAATTACAGCAGTGCTGATAACTAAAAAATTTTCATCTGCGGCTTAACTAAGCCTCAGTTTACTGAGTACTGTGAAACCGAGTAGGCTTAAGTTCTGGGCTTAAGCGACACCCGTGACATAGCTAAGCTATGATTTAAGCCTGGATTGTGAAACCGGCCATTAGAGTTTCCCTTCATTTTGGATTTAAATATTGAAATTATTCTATACATACATTTGTGCAAATTTTAAAGTTTTCAATTTTCTTTGTGCACCTCTTCCCGAAATTGAAAATTGGAGCTCCTAATGTTTATCAAAGTATTTAATTAAATTACTTTACTTTGAATTTGTTTTTTTTGTGTAACTTGAAAATTTTATACACAAATGTAATATAATTTAATTATTTAATTCAATCTCAAATGAAGGGAAACTCTAGAGAACTTTTACGGTGTAGGTACTCACTAAGTGTAGGGAGTAATTATTATCAATGTTTTTAGTGCGGATTTTGAATCAAAGTTTTTGTTTTTTAAAAAGTTATTTTTATATTTACTATTTTTTTCATTTTTAGTCTTAAATTATTCTCAAAATATATAAAATTATATCATTAAGAAATTTTCAGTACAAGAAAAACTTTTGCATTTTTTTGTAATCGAAAGCTTATACCCTAGACAGATGGACAAAACGAATGATCGTAATTGATATTATCAAAAATCAAGCTACCCAAGATTTTGTGAATTAAAATTAAAGTCCTGTCAATTTTTATATGTAATTGACAGCTCATTTTTAATAGTTAAAATTAAAATTCAAAGGTATAGCGATTTTGGAAAATTCAATTGCGAACGAATGATCATTGATTTTGCTCGTCGGCCTAGGGTATAACAAAAGCTATCTTGATTAAAAATGTATGTCATGATCAGGGGATGTTCATCGTTGAAGCGATACAAGCACTGCTTCCCTTGATAAAATAGAAAACTCCATACACAAAATACATACAAGTTATATTATAATATTTTCAGAATATTTAAAAAAGAGTTATCTAAAAAGTGGAAAATTGTTCCTCCTCTGGCAACACTAAATACAAGCGAAAAGTTTTTATATGAAATGTCCAATTATCTCATATAAACTAAAAATTGACATGTGTAAATACGTAAATTGCTATGGAACCCTGAACAAAATGCAGCGTTTTCTCCACCTATTATCCCACCATCCAACATAGCATCTAACATTTGACCGGCCAGCAGTGGTCAGTGCTGGCTGGATGGACTTGCGTTCGACTCAAACCTACTGTGTCACAGTTACACGGCAGAGACGCTGCAATATTTGCCGCATCTATACGTCCCACCACCTCATCCAAGCACCGCTTTTACTCCCCCAGGAAACTGACTGTTACACAGACAAACCACAGAGGCGCTGAAATTTTGGCAGCGTCCATGCAACCGAAGTCAACGTAGAAAATTAAATACATTAAACTTATCGGATTCATATGCATTAAGGATTTAGGTACGTGCATTGCTATGGGACTCTGAACAAAACGTAGCGTTTTTACAACTAATTTACGTCTCTACTAGAACATTAATCGAGTACCTACATTTTAAAGCTGTTACGCTTGGGGGTGTCGGGCTCGCACTCGATCTAATTTTGTAGCTTTTTTCATATGAGTGTCTTATAATTTGATTTATGTTTCTCTTTAATTGGGAACGAAGATATCTTTTTTGGTTTATGGATTTTGGCGGACGAGTGGGGTATATGGATTGAATATGCATTTTGCCATTGGTAAGAATGACTCAATTGGTTGGATTGGATGAAAGTAAGAGGCCTAATTGTGAAAGGTGATGTAGTCTTCACTTTATGGTCATGGCGCCGGTGAAATATTGCTCCTAATCGAACGTGTTGCTCTAAAAACAAAGCTTTTTCCGTATTCCTTATTGATTTGAAGTAAATGTTCTGCACCGAGGCATTACTCCGCCTGGAATTTTTGAAATGCCCTATAATATTCTAAGTTCCATTTGCCACTCACAAGTAATATAGTTTCTTAGAAATCTAAATAAAGTAAGGACTTAAGGAAACTTTAGATGGTTTGAAGGGAGCTAGGCGACAAGAAGTGGACATATATTGGTGCCAGAAGTTGTATCCTATGTATGTGGTAGTACTATGTTTTTTTAAGAAATCCCAAAGCTTTGAAATAAAGATCAATTGAAAAACTGAAATTTTAGGTATTTCTGACTCAAATTTTTGCACCGTATCTGGAGCACTTTAGTGGAGCTAAAAATTATTTTGCTCTGTAGTTTTACCTTCAACTGACAAAATTTTTTGTTCCAATTAGGGTAAGATATGTTCGTGTAAGATTTTTTTGCAAGTGCATGAAAGTAAAATATCGCTGTAAATTATACAAAAAAATTGCTTACCTTGATCTGAAGCTAACGAACCGCTACTGGTACGGACAACCATCATAGGCGGGGTAATTAATATCAGATTCAGTTTTCTTACAAATATTTAATTTAAAGCAAATGGGGTTATACACATACCTAATTAGTATTTCTCGAAAATTTCTTTAAGTGTCCGTTTGAAACGAAATTATTGGAAAAAACACATAATTTACAACAAATTACAGTCCTGCCCAGGGAATTATGGTATTTAAACGAAATGCAAACTGCCTTTATTTGAAAAACAACAGCAGTAAGGCAAGGCAAACAATTCTTACGGAAACGGAAAATTTTTACTATTCTTGCGGAAAGAGAAAGCTTTTACAGAGCAGTTCATAACTGTTGATTCAAATTTCAAAAGCTGATAAAACCTCTTGAGTTATGAAAGAGCAAAGTGCGACGTTGAAGAGAGAGACGATGTTTATAATTTTTGGTATATTTAGGTAGTACTTTGCTTTTCGAAAATCCTTCGTTCAAAGCAAGGTTCTCCCCTAATATAAAATGAACCCCTTTTACGTTTTAGTTATTACGCCTTCTTTCTTTTGTTTCTTTCTTCTTGTTTCTGCTTTAAAAAAAACTTGTAATAAAACTGGTTTTTAAATTTTGCAATCATCATTTCTGATAAAGTTGAATGAATAATAGGCCACAGTTGTTGGTTCTGCATGGGGACCAAGACAGTTGGTTATCTTACAATCATCTAATTATAAACAAGTAAAAACGCTAGAATTGGTCTAATGTAAGACCAATTCTTATTATACCCTAGATGAATTCGTGTATGAAATTTCACCCATCTGTGCAATTTTGATTTTTAAGTGGTTTTTCGCATATATTTCTAGAACAGTTTGTCGGACAGAAAAATGATTACGACCAATTTTATAGCATTACATATTCTAAACAAGTTTTTAGTTCAATAAAAATGTCTAGAACTGATCGTTTTCAAAGAATAAGTAAAAAACCTTAATTTTTATATGGGAACACCTAGAAAGGGCTTTTTTGAATTTTTTGGTGCTATTACTATAAAAAACACCATGCCAAATTTCAGCTCTCTATGTCGACGTGTTCTCAGGCAGTGTCCAAATATATAGTGGAAAACGAAATTTTTGTATGGCAATCCCACGAAGGAGTTGCCCGATTTGTCTCATTTCCAAACTTAATTTTACTTTTTGTTTAAAGTCAGTGTACAAAATTTCAGCTTTCTAAGTGAATGCGTTCTCGAGTGATCGTGCGTACAAACGGACGAACAAACGGCAGAGTGACGGACGAACAGACATGCAAAAATCAAAATAACTTTTAATATTATTCGTGGGTGTCCAATCCATTTTGCTATACCATCATTATTTCGAGGTGTTACAAACGGAATGACAAACTTAGTATAGGTACCCTGTGGATTTCATCTAGGTGATAAAAATATGGAATACCAATGGTTTTCTTACGGGCCTTTTTAAGAGACCAAAACTTTCCGTTAACAAACTTTTTGTAATTTTCAGAAGATGTCGTTATTAATAGTCGTTTGTAAAACAATGGGTAACTCAAGAAAATTTCGGAATTGTTATTTAATAATAATAAGAAATATACTTAGGTATGATGCAATTTTTTATATCCAGATAAGCTCTACAATCATTTCCCCGTGTGAAACAACATCACTAATTTCGCTATGAACAGTAGCAATCTTTTGATTCGCGAAATAGTCACTTTTTTCCAAATATAAAAAAAAAATGTGTAATCAATGAAATCAAACGGATTTTCAAAATCAAATATGTTACTTTAATTTCAAGACCAACTTTATCATCTTTAATAAATAGTAATATTTTGTTTTGCAAGAACGTGGATATTGAATTAGTGCTAAAATCTTTTATTTTAATGTTTTCTTTTTCTTTTTCTCTTCGTGAAGAATATGTACGAAATGTTCGTAATTATTACATTTTTAATTATCAAAAGAATCTCACTTTTCGTAAAAATTACGGATCAAATTTCCACCATCAAATCGTACGTGCGTTCCCTTTTACGAAACGTTTTAGATATTGCAATATGTTTATTAAATTACGTCTTAAGTTCTACAAATATCTCCCCAATACTACGGAAATCATTCATATCGAGATTTTACGACAGCTTTCATAAATACTATACGACAAATTTTTCTGAATGTAGACATTAGTTTTCCTCAATTTATTTCATATTTTTAAGTGTTGAATTAGTTTGTGTCCAATACTATTTTGTGTGCAACATATAATTATGTTTCATATTGTTTAAAATGATGTAAAGGTATATCGATTTTTGTATTGTCTCAAATACAATCAGTCTTATATTTGACCACTCTTTGTATAACATAACATTATTAACAATATGCTCATGATTCTATAAATATAACCTGTTGCTACATAAGTAATATAATATACTTATTTTATAAATAATTATATATAATATTTTAAAATTAGAATTGATTTTTTTTTAATCGCCCCCTAGAGCAATCTGGATCCGCCCTTGCACATAAGACTACATAAGGGGAACAGGTATATCAATGGCGTAATATTTCGGAAATCCTTAAGCAATAATATTAAGCTAAATGGGTTACTGGGTTATAAATTTTCCAATTTATATTTTCTTTTATATATAGGTAGTCAAAAGAATATTAAATAACAACTTTCCTTTCCTTTAGTTGGAATTTGACGACATCCGTGAGCTGCGTTCTCGTTATCCAGTGAATAGTATGGCAATAGTCGTCTTCTCGGTCTTATGAAGATTTACTCAATAATGAGTATCTTCAGCACTCTGATATTGCATTTTTATTTTGCTGTTTTTGTTTTACATAACTCTTGATTATACGTTTGGTTGGAAAATGATTACTTAGTGCTTAAAAAATAAAAATACGCCTTCGAAGTTATTCAGATATCTGTTGACCCATAGTACCCATAGTTTCAACCATGATTTGCCTACCCTGGGGTCGAGAAAGACCCCACTGTGAAATTAGTTGATTTTTCTAGGAAACTCAAAAAAAATTTTAAGCATGAAAGTTTTTAATAATGTAAGAATAATATGATTGTACATTATGCCATCTAATGTATTGAGCAGATGTGTCGCTGGCAGCTTTCGCATTGCAAATTTATTTTTCTATCTTTTGATCATGGTCAGGAAGGGCATCTTGCTCTCCTTCCTCAGGGAACTGCCAACTCTTCAACCTGTCTTTCGTTTTCAATTATTCGGGCAATCCTGTCCTTAAGCCAAGCAGCCAAAGTTCTGCGTTCTAAGCGTTCCTCTAAATATGGTCTTCGAAGACTTAACGCTAAGTTTTTTTTAATAAAGCGCATCTATTTCACCAAATTATTTATTGCTTGAGTTTGAAAGACGTAAATGTATTAACGCATTTATTTCTAGAGCATTTAAGAGGCCATCAAATACAAACATTGGCCACCGGCGTGGGTTTCTTTACGCATTATATTTGTGACACAATTGGGCAAAAGTGTCCAGCCCAACTTAGGTATAAATAATACTAGATACCTACTATAAATATGTAATAGTTGCGAAAAACATTGTAAACTTTTTCTTTACCTTTCTCTGGGTTTTGCTAATTCTCCCTGAAATTTTTTTCCCAATTGCTCTATTTCTACCCTGGGGTCCTAAACGACCCCAGCCCTTTTACATTTCTTAGAAAAAGGCACCGATAATTTTATATTGGCGCCGAAGGAATTTCAGTTATCCTTAGTACGCTTTTAAAACAGTAAGCGATTAGAATTTTCAATATTTTTTAGAGAAAAACATAAATGAATTATTTTTGGGGTCTTTTTTGACTCCGGGTAGTAATAAAAGGTTAAGAGATATTGTACTAAAGCCGGATATATGGACTTGATGCATTTTGTACTGTATTCTTAAAGCCTTTATTATAGGATCACCACATTACCGAGATATAACCAATATTTAAATGATTAAATTATATTTCCTTTATAAGTACTCCCTAAAAGACGACTCTGTTGATGGTATAATGGTGCACATGTTAAATATAAAATTATTCCTTATTATATTTAAAATATTCATCATTACAAAGAGAATTTATTTAGGTAGACAAATTTAAGTCACTAAACTGATTTTTGGGGTCCCGACTGTGGCATATGAGATTCTTCGACTTGATTGTCCTCGTCATAACATCTCTTTTCACTTCAGTCATAAGATCTGAATGCTGTGATTTTTAATATCTCAAAGAGAATTCCAAAAATGGAATAAAAATGCGAAACTAAACGTCAACGTTTAATCAAACAAAGGAAATCTGAGATTCTTCTCTGACTTTCCACTAGTAAAGTTGGCAAGCATTAGCTCACCTCTTTTTGGGAAAAATTGAAATCGGTGATAGTTACTGAGGAGTCCATAGTAAATCGACCCAAAATCATAGAAAGTGTGACATGACCATCACCAATTTTGTGGAAATTTTACGTACTTGAAAGGTTGGTGAAAAGCAAAATACTGATTAAAAATTTTCCCTATACGATGCGTATTTCGCAAGTTATGGAATTTTAAAAATATCGCAAAAATTCTGTCGTGGTCTTGTTTAAAAATTCACATATATATTTCTATTCATCCTAAGGACAGTGAAATATGGCTCGTTTGAAGGATAGGATTTCAAGTTATATAAAAAAATATCATCTTAAATATATATTCGGAGGAGGATATAAAGAATAAGTATTTTATCCTTTATTCTTGAATATCCTGGAAGACGTACTTATTTTTTGTAATTTATTTGTTATTCTTTTCTTTACATTATCCACTACAACATGTTAAAACTTCAACTTGGAATCTCGACGGGATCAATGAGTAAAAAATTAAGGAAATTTTACTAAAATACATCTATAAGTAAAAAAAAAATATGGTTTTTATACAGGGTGTCCCGTATGTGGTTTTGCAGTTGAAAACTATGGTAGACTATGCTTAAACAAGCAAACAATTGTATGAGTGGTGAGGGAAATCCTAACATTTTCAGGGATAACGGGACCTAAAATATTTGGGTGTCTTTTTATAGATGACCCTGTAACTCTTGAACGTTACAGCCTATAAATATGATTTAAAATTTAAAGGTAAATATGTAAAAGTAATGAATAAAATCAAAAGTACGTCTTCCAGGATATTCAAGGATAAAAGATAAAAACCTTATGCTTGATGTCCTTTTCTGAACATATTTTTAAAGTACTATCTATTTTTCTTAGATAACTTTATATCCTATCTTTCAAATGAGCCATATTTCACTGTCCTATCGTGAATAGAAAACTATATGTGAATTTTTAAAGAAAACCAGGACAGAAATTTGCAAAATTTTGAAAATGCCATGTTACTGTTCAAAATACATGTAAAATTTATCATTTATTTAATTTATTTACATATGTTCAGTCTAAAACAAACAAGACAATATTTTATATGTATATGTTGAGAATATCGAGAGAATTACATTAAAATTTTGTAACCAGTCTACCCAGTTGACCCGATCACTTGTAATTATTCAGCTAATAAAGTTCCTTGTTTTAAATTGATCCGTGGTTTATTTATATAAAGAATCTTTCTAATAAAGATAATTTTATTTTAGAGTCACGAAATACGCATCAGGCATCGTATAGGGAAAAATTTTAATCAGTATTTTTGTTTTCACAAATATTTCAGCAATATTGATTATGGTCCTGCCTGCCACACATGTTGGCTATTTGTCAAGGAATGACCCTGAGCTGGAATATATCCATCTACAAATATGTCTCCAACTCCTCTCTACTTGTTATACTTAATGTAAAATGGGTAATCATCACAAGACCTCTTAAACCCCTAGAATAGTACAAGTCTTATATTTAAGAAGCAATTGAATCAACCTACTGCCACAGAATTTAAAACTAATTTCTTCTAGATTGCGAAGGGACTCCTTTCTGCTATCTGCAATTTCACATAGAATTTACCACAATTTAGTCTAATGAGACCCGAACTAAATGAAGAATTTAATAAATTTTTGTGGTTTGGTAAGTAATATGAATAATATGGACTTGTGCAAAATTACTAACTAGATAAATTCACAACTCCAGTCAGTGACAATAATTGCCTTCCAGTCCTCGAAGCTTTTGAAAGAATTAATCTAGACTAGAGAAATTCTTCTCTTAGCGAAGTACATAAATGAATCCATTTGTTTTCGCTCCTACTTTATATGTATAGCGTGAGAAGAGTTTTCACAATAGAGTAGAAAGCTATAAATTGCTTCTACATATACTAGAACGTTCCTAAAACCCTTTTGATATTGGGTTTACATTTTCTGATAAGGGAAGCTCCTAACAAAAACACAAAATAACGCACTGAACAACACCTGAGCTTGTGAAAAGTTGACATCATCCAGAGATTTGTAATGCAAAATCGATAATCATAACCGTCTATTCACAAGTAGACAGCGGCATGGTAGGGAACGACATAGGAACGCTTTGGGGCGTCTATAGCAATTTTAGTACGTTAGAAGTTGCTATAGTACATCAGGAGAACGTCATTACTTTTGAATGGCAGCGATTTGACGGAAGCCGGGAGCACTTTTCGAAAGGAAGTAGATCGATAATAATATCGTGGTAAGGTATAAAATTCAACTAGTATGAGTAGAAGCCCACAAAATTGATTTTTTATGGATTCTCGAAAAATATTCTTCTCTTACGTTTTACGGCATTAAAATGTGAAAAAAAACTGTAATGACTTTTCATTGGTCAACAGATTCAATCTGCCCGATTTTATTAGCCTACACAGAATTATTTCAAGCTTAAGATTTAAAGTTGAGATAGGTAACGAAGAAAATGTTTTATCGTCAGAGCTTTAAAAAAATTCGGGATTATGTGCTTTCTATATTTATGAATATTTTTTGTTGTGATTGTTGTTATTGGTTCCCAGCGTTTAGATTGTTTGAAGAAACTTGATACATAGTTAGTTTGCGGTTAAAAATTCTTGACATTTCATATCTACATAATCATTCATGACCGCTAAAATTATAATTTATATATATGTTTTTTTATTTATTTAAGAAGTTCACGATAGAATACAGATCAAGTTCAATTAAATGTTAACGTATATACATTAAATCATGTTGAAAATGAAAACTAAATTCAAATAAGAAGAAATTCCTAAAAAAGGTGAGGCTATAAGCAGATATTAAACTGAAAGAAATTACTTATAAGAAAGAAAAAAAAAGAGATTAATTATAAACAAACACAACCAAATATTAAAGTGAATAATAAATATTGTTTTACTAACAGCTTATCGTCGCCTGAATATTGGTTTGCCCCATCCACCAAATTTGATATTTTGAGTTAAGTAGGGATTTTTTGAATATTACTGACATGGAATTAAATGCTTCAATCTGTCATCAATAAAATAGGTAGTCTCTAATCGTCGGCGTTAGGATCACTACCACAGGTAGTGAGTAGGTAAATTCCTTCTAAAAAGTTTTGTTTTTATAAATCAGTTTTAGCTCCAGTTAACTATCGAAATACATATTGAATAAAAGTGTTAATGGAAATTGGTTTGTCTCATTTTTTTTTCAATATAAGTGAATTATCTCGAAGGAATCACGAGAATTCATAACTCGCGCGACTTTCCAGGCTCCTGGGAAATAAGAAGCAGTTAAGCATGAGTTAATGATATGAGAAATAATTGGTACTAGAATATCAGCAGTTATTTTTACGTAGCGTCTCGAAAAGAACAGAATTGATTAATAATTATTGCCGAAAGCACCCAACTTCAAGGTTGTAAGAAGTAACCTCGAAAATTTAATTTTTCTATTATCCAGTCCGAAAATATTCCCAGAAATAAACAGTGCTGCTTACCGTATTAGGACGTCATATGCAGTGCTATAAATGTAGTACGAAGTGTGATCAAAAACCACGGTGAATGAATTTTTATAGCAACAACTGCTAAAGCTATATCCATTTCATGTTATTCGTCTGATGGCCTGATTTTTTGAGATAGTCAGTGTTAAGTTTGAACTAGGTGTGATTTATCTGTCAGCTTCCAGAATAGGAAGAGTGAGGTCATGTTTACCGTGTCTGTCGCACATAACGTGCAAAAAGTGACAAAACGGTTTCGTTCAAACAGGCGATTGACTATTCCAGAGCATAGTGAAGAACTAAACATCTTGCATAGGTCCGTGCAAGGACATGGTTCAATTGCTTCCTCTTTCAACAGAACAATGCGAGTTTTTTTTGCCGAAAAAAAAATTCCTGTCTGTCCACATTCACCATATTTAGCACCATGCTTCTTTTGGCTCTTCGCAAAAATAAAAACTGCACTAAAAGATAAAAGGTTTTCACAACCTTTTCGAAACTTACAGAGTCACGACAGAGCAGCTGAAGGCTCTTCCGAAAGAAGCTTACCAGAAATGCTTTCAATCACGGAATCAATATTGGGATAAGTTCATCGCTAGCCATTGGAAGAGATTAATTCAAATTTGATGTAAGCTTTTTAATTTGCTTGCAATAAAATCATTTACCGTATCTTTTATCAGACCTCGTATAATGTAGTAGTTTTCAGGATAAACTTTATTAAATATGTAAGGAAAGACATTATATATAGGGTAATTAATAAATTTGTATTACATTTTAATTCGGGGCATATGACATTAACCTTTGAGAAAATGTGGGTTCGACATTCAGCACAGCCAAGCAGTTAATTATGTAATGACAAGATAAAGTTAGCAAAAGCAATGAAGAAAGCTGTTATAAGACTTGATATTATAATTGGCATTATTCTTATATCCCACTAGCGATTAAGTACATACCGTCCAAATATAATACCATACCAAATCTTCAACCACAGGATTATTAACTGCACTTACGATTTAAGATAAATTCCACAAATATTATCCGATTCAAATTAATCAAGAGGTCAAGAAGCTGCCGACATCCAGTCAATTTGTTAACGAATTCATTTGCATATAACATTCCAATTAATGTTAGATATTTGATGTAACTCCTTGTAGTAATTTTCAAATGATCCCTTCAACATCTGCTGCTCACTAATTAAATCTTACTTAAAATTAACATGTACAAACAAGGTAAATTGATCCTTTAAACATACCCAGATTCTCAGAAAATGTTTATTAATACTCAGGATTCTGTCTTGAGAGGACTTAATATCTTATGTCGAATATTGATGTCACATATCATCAAATTAATTGCTCCGAAATACGTATGTAAGTATGTGATGACTTCTGTCCATTTGAATATAGACTAAACCAACGTGGGCTTTCAGAATACACAAGCTGCCCAATTGTATGTATTTCGAGTCGTGTAATTATTATGCTGTGGTCGATTGCTGTCCTTCACTCTGACAGCTTCTTTCCCAAAGTTCAGTTAATATTTATCAGTTTTACTTTTACTGGCCATCTGAAAGTCTGGTATTTTCTTGTAAATCTTTTTTTTATTGATGGGGCTTTTGCTTTGTCAGAAAGATTTATTCATTTGTTACTAATGAACGTGCGAATGGGAGAAAGTCTCTAAGTAAGATGAATAACTTTTATAAAAGTCCATAAAATCTGCGAATACATTTCATTGGTAAGTACCTCTGGTGACAATATGATGATTGTAGAAATATTTGTAATTTTAGTTATCTAATTTAAGACAAACTTTATGGTAGATAATTTTCAGAAGCCAGATAATAAGGAAAGTTTTCCCCATAACCATCCACTAAGGAGTAAATGTAGACCACATAGCGGCAAAACTTTGTTAAACGAGACGAATATATTCTGAGCATTAATATTTTACGTTTAATTGAATTAGTAAATTAGGGTGAATTATATGCTTAAATCATAGATGCATTTTTTTAAATATTATGAAGCCAAGCCTGGGGTACACCATACGATAACAAGCACAGCATGCAAGAAAACACTGAAAGGATAAGGGAATACAATGAGAGTGGCGAAGGAACTGGTTGCATGTCACTCTTGAACTTTTGCAAATTGAAAGACCGAGGGAAGATAGCAGATAGTAGACTGTTCCACATTCGCACAGTTCGGCCACATTCGCACAGTTCCGGATAAAAAAGCATCACGGAATTTTACTGTAGGTCCGCCGAAAGTATTTTAAAGGATTAAGGGATGTGCGCGTGCATAGACAAATCTACAATGAATCAGACTAGACATTTCATCTGAACATTGCCAATGCATGTAGCGATTAAGGGTCGAAAAGCATCCAGTCGATAAGATAAGGTATTCCTACATCTTCAATGAGTTTGAAAGCTTCTTTTGGACAATAATAATTATAATAATATTTTTGTTTACTGGCAGGGTAAAAAAAGATTTAAAATCTTATAAAAGTACAAACATTAGGGGAAATGTAAAAAGTAACTATGTAGGTAAGTACCAAAAACAAAAATAAAAACAATATAATATATATAATATAAAAGTAAAATAATAATAAAAAGAAAAGAGAAGAAAATAAGTAGACATGAAGAAGAAAAAAGCAAAAAAAAAAGGAAAATAAATGATGAAAGGAAAAGATAAATCGAGAGTAGTGATGCGTCACCGTACTCACAACACCCAATAAAACAATGGAAGCTATTGCGCCTTAAGGAATGCGAGCTATAGCTAAAAACCTGCGGAATGCCCCAACGGAACTAGCTCCTTGAGCTCTGACTAGTAGACTACTCCAAATTCGACTGACTTACACAAAGTAAGATCGGTCTCCAATTCGACCTACCTGTTGCGATGATGAGCAGATCTGAAGGTTCGAACCCGATTATTAAGGTATAGGTTCTTTTTCTTTATTGTGGAATAAATTATATAAACATTTTTAGTCTGCTACGTATAAGAAACGTATCTAGCGAACATCCAAGGAAAAAGTCGATATATGGTAAAGCATGAAGGGATCTGCATACATCATGGATAAATCGGACTGTGTCATTAAAAGCGATAGTTTGTTTCCGCTGACAGTGCGAGTCAAGTTCAGGGAAAATTAAGCTCCCAAAGATGAAGTGGGATAATATCAGAGTTCTGGTCAGTCTCAAGCGCATGTAACGAGATAAGAAATTGGCCGAATTAAATGATTATGTTTTCCCCATTTGCTTATTCTAGTCTATTCAAGTCATCATTGATCCGAACAATATAATCCTCAATCATACCTATTGATCTACCTAAATAAAGCTGCACATAATCCGCATATAAGTTGGACGGACGTATCCTTTACGGACATCGGTAAATCATTTATACATATTTTGAGAAGAGCAGCGGACCAAGTATAGAGCCCTGCGGTATCCCACGTTGAGGCTTAAGGGAGTAGAGTGTTTATCACAGATCTTCACAGCTTGATCACGACACAGCAAGAATTTGTAATAATGGTGATGGCTCTATTCAAAAAATTGTAATATCGACGAATAGATATTCGAACACTGTCAACTGCATTTGTGAGGTCGGATACAACTTTAAGTATGGCTGATTTGTGCAGCCCTAGATTCGATTACAAAAATTAAATGAATCGATCAGCACTTGAGTAACCTACTTGGAATATTTCAAGATTTGAGTGAAATATGTCAGATTATAATATGAAATAAAAATCCTTAAATGTCGAAGAACAGTTAATTTAGTTTGTAATGTGAAATACATGAAATATACATACATTCTATAGTTCAGTTGTTGGAACTATATTAGTTCTATTTCTTAATATCGTAAAACCTGAAAACTTAACTTACTTAATAAATCAAAATATTGCATATGAATGACGATAGCAATAAAGTAATACTATGATTGTAATACGATAACATAATATCTTGACTTTTGATGACAAAACAAAATAACTTTTCGTATGGGGGATTTAAATTGAATACTGAACATTGGGACCAACTTAAAAATCAGTATAACATATTTGTACAAATAAACAATATTCATCATTCTTTTAGGGAACAGTTCGCATATAACCCATATGGGAAGTACTTTCCTAAAAAGTGTTACCATGTTCTTTGAAGTTATTTGATTTAAACTCAAACGTATTACAAACCTTACTTAAGTTGTACAGTAATTGCATTTAAAGGAACTAATGTACCAACGTTGCTATAAACTGAAAAACCTAATAAATTAAAACGGAAATTTAGAAACAGTTTAGCCATTATTCCACAGTCGCTCCAGCAATAAATTAGTCAGGCCAAACGCCCCAAGCAACTGAAGTATCTTTGGCTAGAAGAAGCTCTCTGGTCTGATTGATGGCATTGGAGAAAAACTGCAATTTGGACATATCTACATACAACCAAAAATTAAGAGGGCGACTGGGATAGACACAACAAGGCACCGACCAAACAATATTACAGTTCGATGAGTGGTGTGTCGCACTTAATCCGTGATGGATAGAATATATAATTTTCTTAAAATTGTAATTACACTCCGCTCCATAAAAAGTGAGCTATCAAGGTAACCGCAGGGAAATTTCAAGTAAGGAATTGCCATTAAAAAAAAAATTAAATTTTGATATTTTTGAATTACTATTGTATTTCCCTGTAATTCTAATAAATATTTATGACTTCATAATATTTGCTTTTCTTTCATCCTTACAAAAAAAAAATTGATTATAAAAAAATTTCGTCACAGAGCTTCTAAATGTAATTTGTAATTCTAATATATAACCAGAATCAATACAAATTAATTTTATGCGCAACATGAAGATCTTCAGATATTTTTAATTTCAAATTTGGTTTGAGTCTAAAATAAAATTTGTAATGAGTCTGAGTTTAAGACGAGTCAGTACCCAGCAAAAGCTTCAATTTAGATACCAACGCACCTGTTGGTAATAAAATTTTCTATACGTAGGTTTGTGTCCTGAAAGTAAGAAAATTCATATAAAATTAGCCTAGACCTAGACCACGGAGCACATTAGAGACATCTATCGCAAAAGATAGAAACCCGACATCCGGAAAAACCATGTAATTTAAGACGAAAAATGAAAATTTCCAGTTCATATAAATTGAAAATTTTTAACGAGACTTAACTTTTCTAAATTGTTTGTGCCCATAATTGTTAAATATGCTATTTTGCTTTGAATTCAAACAACTTTCAATGAAATATTACAATTTTTCGTCGGTGAAATATCGAGAGAAAAAACAAGTACTATTAGAGTGAAATAATTATAATAAGCTCCACTAAAAATGAAAAAAAAACCGACG
Source organism: Dioctria linearis (assembly GCA_963930735.1). Taxonomy (NCBI): domain Eukaryota; kingdom Metazoa; phylum Arthropoda; class Insecta; order Diptera; family Asilidae; genus Dioctria; species Dioctria linearis. Next base: position 35,073 of record CAWVNZ010001888.1, on the reverse strand, counting down.
TTATTTGTTAAATCTAGGCCTAATCTTTTTAAAATAGTCAGAGTTTGAAGAAATGAGAATACCTACTGACAGGAATTTGATTAAAAAACTTCAAATTTTACCATTTTTTACAAGTTTCCGAGCTAATATCTCTATTCCAAAACACTTTTTTTAATTTTTTCCGACATTATTTACTAGACTGCTTGTTTTTAATTTAAGATTTAATTCATTATTCTAGCAGTTTGCCAGAAATTCGCATGGAAAAATGTATGAATCTTGCAAATCTTTGTACTGACTCCTCTAAATATCCAAATAGTTTTGTATAAACTAAAACATCTCGCTTTACCACAAAAAAAAAAGAAAACTCACGATTTCTGTTCTCACTAGCACAGTGGAATATAAACGGATCAAAGTATGCAAGATTTAAATAAATGAAAAATCATATATATCTCATGTCTATATTTAAATTCATGGCTTAGATTTCAGTTAAGGGTTTTCCTATTCTGTAGACAATACTTTTCGTGCAATGAGCTCAATTAAAAAATTTATGAAAAATATCTTGCTTTTGATTGAAATATATACTAAATCAAGTAAATATTCGTTAGCAGACTCTCTTATATAAAAAAGGAATTAAAGAACCTAATAATTAAAAAAAAAGATGTCATTGATACAAAGACGATATTTTTATGGGTCCGCACAAATACTTTGTATTTTGTAAAAATGCTTCACCTTCGAAAATCGCATTTTAAGAACAGTTCATAGACTATACGATCCCTTAAGTTATAGTCGCTAGAAAGATAATCGATTAGATTGTAGATTACGATATAGTGGAAAAAATATACATGCGCGCCACTTTTTCTTATAAAAAAATTGACGCGAAATCAAAAAATTGAAGTTTCGGTTTCGAATTTTCATTTTAAAAAAATTTATAAAAAATAGAAGATTAAATTTTTTAAAACATCTTTCACTGCGATAAGTGCTGCGTTCGCTTAAATTTAGAAAAAAGGAATCAAAACAAATATTGTCAAATTAAAAAGTTATGACAGAGAATGTTGAAACAGTTTTCCTGAAAGTCCCAAAAATCCACAAAATCATTATGGAAAATCCACGCATTATTAGGCCACCCTAATGTTTATATATACATATGTATATATCTGTAAAAACTGTTACACTTATAAAGGATAAAGGGACTTTTTTGGAATCAGTGCTCAAGTTTGATCCGATATCTTAAATTTGAAAGGAAAGCAGTGCAATAGGGAGTCAAGTCTTAAGAAAACTGTTTTCTGGACACTCCAACGAATATATTGGCATATCGTGTTTACCCAACGAACAATTTTTGTCCTATATAAAGCTCGGAGCTCTGCAAGGGAATAAATCTTGTGAACTTAAGGTGTCATAAGAAGCCAGATTATTGTCTCACCGAATTCCCAGGGAATTGCACTAGACTCTTAGCGCTAAAGTGAGAATCTCATATCATGCTCGGGGAATAAAATTTAGTGTTGATATAAGAATAATAATTCCTATAATGTACTTATATCTTGATCTCATCTTGATGCTCAGAGCTTATATAAGACTTTATATGTACCCTATTGTAGAAATTTAGTGTTATAACGTTGTTGTATGATTTCCTAAATTGGTCTACTTCACTTATATAGGAATTAAATATATCCCTATGTGATAACCTATTTAGGAACAAATTATCCTATATAGAAAAAGTGATCCTAATGTAAAATCGTTAAAAGACAATAGGTCCTAGTTGAGTCTACATATTTATTATTCATGTGGAACTTATTATGCATGCGTGACTTAGTGTCCTGTAGAAAGTTTTCACTTAACACAAAAGATGGTATTATAAAACATGATTGAGGAACATATTTCTTAATATTAAAATTATTTTTTTCACATTGGTATATATTTGAATTTACCAACGATTTAAAATTTACTGTTAGTATTTAACACGTTAGATCGAAAAATAATAAAGCGTCTCAAAATAAATAAATAAATAGAATGTTTAATTAATTATGGTTAAAAACAGTTATGTTCATTTGGCTCTCCAAATAGTTCAATTTAATGTGAATTTATCCAGTTTTCAATAAATTTATCAATATGTCATTATTTTCATGTTTCTAAGCTAATTTACACCTAAATAAAAATGCATCGTTTTTTTATTACAAATATGGCCGTCCAAATAATCAGCAAACATGGCCACTGGGTAGGAGTACATAAGAAAGAGATGATATTGGACTTCAGTTCTCCCTTAAAGATTAAAAATGTTGATATAAAACACAAAAGTTCCTACCATGACCTCAACACCTACATAGGTAGGAATAGACGCGTATATAGGTAACAAATTCCTATATGAAGATGTAAATTGCTGTGTTGAGAATAGATATTTTGATATGGGATTTGTAGTGCTATATAAGCATAGTAGAGCGAATACCGAAACAAAAACATTCATATAGCACTTATGTTCCTATTTTGTGATGTGAATTCCTATATGAGAATTCCGATCGGCTTATGTTAATCGAAATCTGTGTTGATTGATTAATGTTTCGATAACATTGTTTTAAACAAAACTCGAGCCCTTGGTGCCAATAGTGACCATCCGATGGTGATGATCCTATTTGTACAATATTACCACGATTCATTTTAATTGATGGTGTGCGGAGCAAAGTTCTTGGATCAGTAGGTAATAAGTCCGGAGTGTGTCCATTACAAATTTTGAACAGCTCTCTCAATTTTTTTTGTGATATATTATTTTGCAAAGCTCACACCTTCAGAGTAATTCTAAATGTTTCCTTTTTCATCACATCATCAATAATTTTTTCATTTTCATCATCATCAGAATCATATTCATCATCATACTGCTACCGATTATATATTAACAATATTTATGCATACCTGGTAGCATACTAGTAAGCAGCACTGAACGTGAAGGAATGCTGGGGCCAATAATCGTTGGTGGAAGTTTTGATATCCTGTAAATTAATGGCTTCGTAGCAGATGATGTATTGCAAGTCAACGGCGTATATGATGTTATTTTTAGAACATTTTTTCTTACTTTCCTATGATAAGTACCGCATTTTTTATTACTCATCCATTAAATTCGTTATTGTAATTCTAATTTCACTGTTCTTAACCAACTGCGCATGCAAAGGAGGGTAGTATATTAAACTTTTCCTCGGCGTTGTACTACCCGCGTACAGCAACATGACACTTTAGCATCTCCTATGAGCTTTGGTATAGGAACACAATTTCCAAGTGATCCCCTTGATCCTATATAAAATTTGACAAAATACTGATTGCTTATATGAGTGTTAATATCGAAAATGAATACTTCCTGAAATTACTTATGCCCCGCAGTCTTATATAAGGGTTGATTGGAGATTGATTTTTGATATGAAGCTTGATATATGAACATACTTCCCAAGAGCTGTATGTACTCCCATATTTAAATTCTCCAGTACTGATATAGGAATATTATATAGGATTACAATTCTCTGGGAATTATAGTACCATATACTCACGTTTATAGCACTTATATTCAAGTAGTAAATTCTTTATATAGGACTTATACTCCTTATAAAACTATAAATGTAGATATAACACTTTAATTATTCCTTTAAGAATTACAAGATCTATGTAAGAACTTAAATATTGATCGAGATTTATATAGGAGCCATATAGGAAACATTCCAAATTATTAGCACTTGAAGGCGTATATGCAGTGCCTTGGGTATTTACCGAACGCACTGCATATACACACAGTTTTCTAAATTACATATGTACATGTATTTAAAAAATAACTCCATCCATTTTCTCCTTTCTACAGCTTCACAAAAAAAAAATATCGGTACTGCATATTTTGATATATTCAAGGATAACCGAAACATCCATTATCCTTGAAAGCAAATTTTTCAGAAAAAATACCTTGGTTAATTTTTCTAGGAAACCTCAAAGCTTCGCAAAATAAAAAAAAAACCATTATTTAATGAAGATGTGATTACAGTAGATTCTGAGATATAAGTTTTTAAAGTTACATTTACTTAGCAAAATTTGGCACATTTTTGAAATTTCAAAAGACCGTATCTCGGGCATAAAAACACAGCAACAAAAAATTACTATTTTCAATATTGCCAACCTTCCAAACAAATGTCTCGCCTCCCTAGCAAAAATAAGAAATTACTAATGATAGAACTTCAAATATTCCGCGAAATCTACACACATATACCTAGTGTAGAAAGTGGTAGTGGTGGGATACACTTTCAGAGCATTCAGAGCTTTCAAAACAAGTGAATGCTTTCCAAAAGCACATCATTCCATCTGACGGTGATAAAATGAATTAAGAACGCCAAATTGTATGCAAAATATATAACACCCCGAAAGCTTTATTTTTGAGACGTCATTACCTAAGCTTATGCTTTTTCTCAAACTATGTGCAATTTTGACAATGATAATATGCAAAAGCTAGACGCAAAGTTGTATTAACTTTTCGTGTTTTTTAAGATTTCAGAAATTTTTAATATCAAAAAAGGAAAATATTTATATATATTTGAATTTATCAAGTACTTCTATTAGTTGTGGAATTCCTTAAAGACCGAGAGAAGTATTTTAAGGTGAAATCTGTATGTTTTTATCATTAATAAAATCCGAACGGGTCTTGGCACAGAACAGAATCAGGAATTTTTTTGTAACCAAAGAGAATTTCTGTAGCATATTTCCGAATATACAGTAAGTAATATTGTCGAGAAGTAACTGCTTAAAATCAGCATTTTTTTTTTTTGTAAATAAACTCTCTAACTTAAGAAAAACTATATAAAACACGTTTGCGTACTTCGTAGAAAATCAATAAAATAACTTAATTGAAATGGAAAAATTAGAAAATATTGCTATAGTTAAATTGGTAAAGCGGCAATCGCAAACTGAAATTTCCCTGACCTTGATAACTGACTTTTCGCGGCGCGTGCTACAGTGCTTTTTTCAATCTCAAGATATAAAGAGCGGGCATTAAAAGCATTTTATAAGTTAATCTCTGACAGCGATATATGAGAAAAGTTACTGATATTTTCCATTTATTGCTTAAACCTACAAAAAATTGGATTCCTTCGTGATATTCATCCTAAAAAAAAATTAACATTAACATGCCGTGAATATTCAAATTTTTTACTTCTGACTTTATCGTATGACTTAAGCTTTATGTCAATCCAAACCACGTTGGAGTTTTATACATTCTGATTTTATCTCCGACTGCTCTAGTTGTATGAAGAACAGAAGGAAGAATCCTTCGCTTTAAACTTTGCCATTTATTTTATATTTATATTATGAATACGTGATTACGTGATATGGAACCTGTCAGATTTCGTTTTTCTTGAAAGGAAGATCAAAATATTTGCCTGAGAGTGAATTCAAATTTAAGGTGAATTCAGATTTAAAGTATATACTTCTTAAAGCAACAATCGATTCGAATTTCACAGAAATTGTCTTACATAATTCGGCATTTGATTGAAGCGTTTATACACAAAAATATACAAAAAAGGATTACGAAAAACATCGAAATGGAGCAAAAAATTCGCTATTTTAAATGATACACTCAGTCTCTCTCTCTCTCCAAGTTACAGAATTAAGCAAATCCTTTTATTCCACTTAAACCGCCTCATCTTAAGTACCTTGAAGCTAATAGGCGACAAGTAGCCTCTTTGGATTTGTAAGAAAAAAAATGCAAATCACCCTTCGACCATTGGTTTAGTTGCTTAAAGTGGACGAACAACAAACAGTCTGATGTCATTCTAAGGGATTTATCTCCTCATTCCAAAGACTCCTTTTACATCTTTTTACATCTCTGAATATATTTTCTTTTGTTCGTCTCCACTTTATTCAATTAGAACACTCTTCCTAGCAGCAATTTGTTCTGGTACTTGTTATTTCTCCCGGAAGAATGCTTTCCAAAAAGGGATGGATGGTTGGTCGTCTGAACCAAGGGATTCCATTGTTTAGGAAAAAAATAAAAGTTGTTGTTTTCCTCTGAACTTAAGTGGGGATAATCTGCACTGTTTAAATGCAAATCCTTCCTATATACCCAAGGTTTGCTCTTTGCTTCCGCAACATACAGAAAGGTTACCAGTTAACAATTTATTGCTGTCGTAATTCATGGGAAAATTCCCCTTCAATTTTGTAACTTTATTAATTAAAATTCTTCAGATTTTCAAATTTTGATAATAAAACATAAAGGAATTGGGTATGCAAAAAAAAAATTAAATACGTTTTATGAAGTTTTTAATAAAGTTTGAATAAACAAAATTCTCCCAAATGAAAAATGATTTGGTAGCACGACATGAGATGAATATTAAATTTCCGACATTGCCTATGAGGTAATTTTTGAAGCCTAAAAAATCCAATTCCCTTTTATTTTTTCGTTTTCCTTTTTGCTAGAGTTTTAGAAGGACACATCCAACCAGAAAGGTTATATATATCCCTTCGATAAATTGAATTCTTAATCGTGTAAGGTTTTTGGCCCTTAAGTATTAAATTTCGTTTCAAGAATTCTATTGGGCATAACATATTTGGATTCCTAGAACTCTTTTTTACACACTTGATATGATTTGTTTACTAACATGAATTTTGATTTGTGGGTGGGATGTACATGTCTTTAAAACCGTATTAAAATTTAATAACTGATATGTGCTTAAAATTTCTGCTATCAATATCCATCGTCTTTGGAAACCCATTGTTAATACTGAAGTACACTTAACTAGTTTTCTTAGTATTATCTGTGTTTTAAGCTAATCTATCTTGTTGGCGTCATTGTATATATATATATGGGTTTTTATTTGGCACTTTCTGCATTGATCAAGAAAATCTGTTTAGTTCCAAACATTTTCAAAATTTATTGAAACCTTAAAGGGCTCTGAAATGGATAGCTCCGCAGCGATAGCATATATGAAGATCACGATAGGAACAACCCTAAAAGGGGAGATTGTCGGGGGCGCCTATCAAAAGGCAAGCCTCCGGTAGATCAACAGGGAAACCAGCCGTATCGCGAGGCAAATGTGACCTGCATATGACAGGAAGAGGACAAAAGAACTGCTAATTGGCAGCAGAACATTTACTAGGTATCTAGTAGGGGCCATTACGGGTCATTGGGCCGCAGAAGATCATACCAGAAGACCATGTATAGCGGCGAACGATTTCTCCAGAATCTGAGGATCCGGTGGAAATTTAATCCGTCCAACACGTACTTTGTGAGTGCCCGACTCTGATGAAAAAAAAAAAAACGGTAGGCTTTTAGGTGGCTACTTCTTTTCTAGTAAGAAAATTTCTGCTCGACATGATCGTCAGAAACGCACATTTTCCGCGTCCTTTAGGATTTTAGTTCGGGAAAATCTTATTCAGGCGGTCCCCTCTCTTGATATATGGCCCTGGAATTTCCTCGTGCGTGAGTTTCTTCCGAAGGGACGTTTTGGATCTTCTATTATGGCAAACAAGTTTTTAGCGATATATCCGCCTACTATGCCAATGTAACTGGTTTTCGCTCCAAGCCGATTCGTCTTTTTACAAGTTCGACGATTCCTATTTCGACGTGGTCAGCTTAACCGAGACTTGGCTTTCTTGAAAGATTTTAGACGAAGAGCTTTTTGGTCCCGAGTTCTTGGTGTTTCGCCGACTATCTCTGGATGCTCCTGTTGGAGGTGGAGTGCTTTGCGCTATTCGTCACAACCTTCCATGCATGTTAATCGACTTTGTTGATTCCGGCGATCTAGAGTTTACGTACTCAGTACACTTCGTGTTTGACTGAATGGTACAACAATAACATATATATAGAATGAGGTCGGCCTCGCGCATTGAACCTGACCATTTTTGGAAGTTTTTGTGAACTCTAAGAGCAACTGTGATGAATACCTTTCATTGTTGCGACTCTGAAACATAGACAATGTTCATTCTTTGAAGACTGCCAATCTGTTTGCTGACCTTTTTAAAACTGCTTTCTCTGATAGCTACTGTGATATTAGTTATAACGATTTTACCCATTTGACGAAGCTTCCGCTGACTTCTCTTCAACCTAAAGACCTGTTGTTCGAGGAAGCGTTTGTCTCCAAGTATATGTCAAGCATATCTGATTGTTTTTCTACTGGTTCGGATGGTGATTCCACGCTCATAACACATTGTGCTACGTCCATTATTTTCCCATTTGTGTTATTTATTTAATTTATCTTTAACCTGTGGTGTTTTTCCAAAACAGTAGAAGCTTGCTTTGATTATTGCTTTGCACACTAAGCGCGACATCTCTAACTATTGACCTGTCCTATTGGTAAGATATTTCAAGCCGTGATTTGCAATGTTTTGTACTCCACTACTACGACTTATTTGTTAGAGTTTACTTATTTCTATATTTCTGCCATTGAAAGTGGAACAAGTATTTTCACAGATTTTAGTAAAGCTTTCGACCAAATCAATCAGAAAATCTTAAGATGACTGTTCTTAGTTTTCCTGCTGTCTTTGTCAATGGCTTCGTTCTTTTTTATCTGATCGCATGCAGCGTGTCATATTTCGCGCAGCTCTTTCTGACGAAATGGATAATACTTCCGACGTTCCTCAAGGTAGCCATCTGGGAACACTTTTTTTATACTTTACATTAATAACGTATCTCTGAGTTTGGCTATATCAAGAATACATTGTTATCCTGACAATGCGAAAATCTTCCGCATTGTTTCTAATAAAAACGAGTGTGAAGCTTTAAACTGGGCCTTAGATACCTTAGACATTTTTCTCGTAAAAAGGAAGCCATTGGACTTGAGTTATGTATTAGATGGAGTCTTGACAAAACCAAAGATTTGTGTGTCTTCCTTAATGCTCATCTTTCTCTCGAGGATCAGATTAATACAATCGGTGTCAAGGCTAATACTACTCTGGGGATTGTACAGAGATGGTCAAAGGAGTTTAATGATCCATTCCTTTACTGCACAATTCGTTACACCCATTTTGGAGTATGCCAATCGTGCCTGGTCTCTCTTCTATGTTATTTACATAAATAACATCGAGGCTGTGCAGCGGAGATTCGTCCGATTTGGCCTGCGTGAATTTCATTTGGATAACTCTATTATTCTACCTCCATATGTTGACAGGTTTCAACTCTTTCCTTTGAATATCTTAAGAATAGACGAAAAACTTTTAGAGTTGTTTTTTCGTTTCAGTGTTTACAAGGAGCGATAAATTCACGTGAGCTCTTAAATACTCTCAATATATATCTTCCTGTGTGCTCCTTGAGGAACTATGTCTTCTTCGATGATCCTCAGCATAGTACAAACTATGGCATGCAAGAGCTGGTTTCATAAATGTCTCGTCTATTTAACCGCCAGTTTGACTGCAGTGACTTTTTGTAAACTCAGTAATCAGATAAATAAATATTATTCTATAGAAAAAATTGCGATACAGCATCACAATATTTTTTCAGTAATATTATCCAGTTATGGGTTCAAGTTCCAACTTGACACGGTTGTGCGGTTTTTCCTTCTACCTGGCGTCATTTTGATGTGTATTGCTTTTATAACTTCTCATAGTTAGCAGGTTAGCACAAATCGCCGCCGTGGGATTTTTCATTCTTCGTCACGTATTATCTTGTACTTAGATCTTATCATCTCTAGTGCCTTAATCCTTAATAAGTTTTACACAGTTTCACCGTAATAAATAATAATTTTATTAGTTCGGTACGTTTGCAAGGCTAATCGCTATGTGCATATATTTATGTATCTGCCCATATAAATTTGTGTCTTGATATTGAAACTTATATGTCTCGTCCTAGAATAGAAACTATAAAATTCTTACTCCAAATAGCGTAAATGTTCTTACTTTATTCAGGCAATCTGTAAGTAGAACTCTTTTCAAACTAATATTTAGCGGGAAGATCTCTACAGAGTTTTTTTTTCAAAATATTTAAAAGGTTTCAGAGTATCTCATGGGAAAGGCACACAGTTAACGTGAAATATTATTATACCCTAGATGAAATCTATAGAGTATACTAAGTTTGTCATTCCATTTGTAACATCTCGATATAATGATGGTAGAGCAAAATGGATTGGACACCCACGCATATTATTAAAAGTTATTTTGATTTTAGCATGTCCGTCTGTCCATCCGCCCATCGGTCTGTCTGTCTATGCGCACGATAAGTCGAGAACGCGTAAATTCTTGTACACGGACTTTAAAAGAAAAAGTGAAATTAAATGGGAAAATAAGACAAATCGGGCAACTCCTTCATGGGGTTGCCATACAAAAATTTCAATTTCTCAGGCACTATCTGAGAATGCGTCGACTTAGAGAGCTGAAATTTGACACATGGTGTTTTCATAGTATTAGTAAATAAATTTTCAAAAATGTACTAAATCGCGTTACCCCTTCTTGGTGTTGCCGTATAAAAATTTGGGATTTTGACGTATACTGGGCAAACGATCAGTCCCAAACGGTTTTAATGTACTGACAATGTTCTTTAGACTGTCAAATCCCTTGAAATTGGTTATACTCATTATTACTGTCCGTCGAACCGTTTTGGAAATATATACGAAAAACCACTTAAAAAAAAATCATACTTGCACACAGAAGTGACCATACAAAATTACATACAGACATTCATCTAGGGTATCATAAGAATTGCTGTTAGACCAATTCTAGCTTTTTTACTTGTTGTAGATTGTTTTTGTTTTTCTTTTAGAAATAAAGTGAATTGAATAATTTTCCCTTACTTTGTTTAAATCTAAATTTTTAGAGTTCTAGAATAAGGTTTTATGTCTTCTGTAAAGCTAAAAGAAAATGCAAAATACTTTTGTTGATTTATTGTCAAACACTATACTTAAAAATAAATTAATACATTTCAAAATAATATCGTTTCCGTGTCACTGACATATATTTATTGAAAGGTCAGTTAGTCAAAAAATATGTCGATAAATCGCTACGGCAACGTGTTTTTACTCCAGTTTAAATCATTGCAATAAAAAGCCGATTACCAACATTAATTTACAATAATTGGAAATATCAAGGTTTATATTTCGACATTATATATCGGCACAAAAAAAAGTCAAACCAAGAGGCCCCTATTGTAGCGAGTCCTAGTGTTATGCGTAGTAAGTTACAGAAATGCCTCATACCAAAGACATATTTTTTCAAAAGAACTAAGTATTCTGAGAAAAAAAAAATTCCAAAAGCAACGTGATTCCATTATTCACGTCGGTCGACCACTAAGTAAGGCTTCGATTTTTTATGATATGTAGGTGAGTACTTCCATCACATGAATTTCATTCATTCTCACCAAAATCGAAATGACGTCTCTCCGATAGCAATATAAAACAGAAAGCAAATTTACGTACTCCCACATAGAACACATGCCAGGCTTAGAAGAAACTACGTCTATACTGTATGTTAAAGGGAAAGTGTTCTTGAAGAACTCTTAGGAAAAGGACCTATATCATTCTCATATGTATATGTAGAGTCCTATTTGGCCAAACATTATGTATCATATATTGGGGGTAGACCCTTAAGGATAAAAAAATTAGAAAAGCTTTCCTCGTAAAAGAGCATTCAGGTGGAAATAGCATAATTTTGCCATAATAAAGTGAATTCTTTGCTGCCGACGAAGCTCGAGTTTAGTACGAGAAGCTATCAGGGATTGCACTGCATTATTCAAGGGTATCCAAGGAGAAAGGATCATGACGATGCCCAGCATGGAGGAGTATAGGGAAGTCTTTTTTCTTCTTATTATTTGGATTCGTGCAGTGATAGCAACGGTGCTACAGAGGTAATTCTCGGCTGGATAAAAATGACTGGCCCATAATAAGGACAAATTGTTTCACATTTGGTCAGAAAGCATTTGTCCATACTTCCGGCAAATTACGAGGATTATTTTTACGCGGTAATTTCGTTTCATATGTTTCTTTCTTAATTAAGAAATTTAGGAAATGAATTCAGTTAACACGAAATTATGCCAAATTAATGTCCTTGTGGATTTGTAATTCTGGTCGAATAAGAAGTTAAGATGTGTCATTCTTTTAATTAGTTATTATTTAACGTAACACTAATATCAGATTTCATCGCTATGTAAATATCTTTATATATGTGTCACTTTAAATTTATACATATCTACTAATATGTATCCCTTTAATTCTGTCTAATTTACCACCTTAGATCCTTTTGTCTCCAGTCCTCTATTCAAGTGATATCCCTAATAGAACTTGTAATACTCAGAGATATTTGCCAAAAAGCTTAAGCAACAACTAAAGGCCATGTAATCTTTGTAGGTGTATGTAGTGAGTTTAATTATTATGATTTAGAGCGCTGTAAACTGGGGTAAGGTTAGTGCTTGTGCAGAAATACCGTGAATATAGTCTGAAATGATATCGCATGAATGAGGGTTACTGAAAAAGGGATTAATTACATTCACTCACCCCTTCTGTCCACATTGCCATTAGCTGTTCTTGCTGCTGCTGGTATAATTATCACAGCACTTCGCCAGCAAAGGAATTTCATGAATAGGGAAACTGAATTAACGCGCAGAGCTTCTAAAAATTTAATTGAAGCTGAGACTTAAGAAATGCCGATCATAGACGTTTGTGATTCTTGGATTCTGTCGGAGATTGCAGATATTTCACGTTTTCTTCCTTCAAGATTAAAGATATAAGAGTAATTTACTGAGCAGAATTCCAAACGTGTTATGTGAAGGAAGTTTAAAGGTTTTTTGAAAATTTGTTTGTAAAGCTTACAGTTGCTGATATAACTTTCCTTTTAAGAAAAGCCTTCACTTTTATAAATTGAAATATTAATGTAATTATGACATTACTTAGTAAAATTTTAACATTAACTCCGAGAAAGCAATCAGCTCGATAATTTCATTGATATTCGACGATTCAAGGAGAATTTCTGACTTCGTATTTTACAAATATTTGCCAACCTACCTTAGGATATAAAACATTTTTTGTTTTTGTTTTATTGATGGTTGGTTATCGTAGAAATTATAGTGTTTTCTCCACATATTGGAAAAGGTAAAAATATTGGAAATGGTAAATGTATTTATTTGTTATATTTAACAAGTAATAAATATAACTATAAGGACTATGTTGGAGAAGTACGAAGTATAAGTAAATACGATTAATACGAATAATTTGGACGTAATGAGAACTAGGGTAAGATCTCTATCATAAGCATAGTTCACGCACCTTTTTCCAACCTGAATAATTAAAAACAAAAACAATTCACATATTTAAATATTTTAATATATATATTGATTTAAGCCACTGGAATCGAACTGATTGTTCTACAGTGCTAGTTTTTTTTTTTTTTTTTGCAGGAAGGACATAGGACATATAAGGAGAGTGGCGAAGGTGCCGATGTATGTCGCCCTTAAACTTCCGCATACCGGAGGAAAAACAGAACATTGTAAATTGTTTTCCTGTTTTTCCTGTCGAATAAGACAAGTAGAATAGCTTTCGCAGAGGTTTAGCCAAGAATGAAGCACAGCTTTTAATTAACAGGAGCGAAAAACCATCAGGCCCTGCGGCTTTGTAGGCATTAATAGCCTTCAGGACCTTGAATACATCTCTCGTACGAATGTATATTGGTTCTTGTACATATCCACACGGGAGATGCAAAACAGGTGTTTGCGAAGTGGGTGGAAGATAAGAATTTGAAGCGATCTCGCAGCTTAAATATTAGCTTTATGCAGGGAGTCAACAATCACTTCACCATTATTAAATAGTGAAGGTATAGAGAAACTGGTGAAGTTGTTCCTGATGGTTTTGACCAGGGCCTTTGCTACCTTTGCGGCTTGCCAAGATTCTTTGTCTGGTAGAAAAAATACACCAAGCCATAGGTGCGTGTTATTAGAGTAACTAGTTTCTCTAGCTTCATGCTCTATCGGGTTGCTTATTTGTGGTTAACCTACATCAGACTGAGTCAATAACATATTAAAATAATATTATGTAAAATAAGTGTCTCAAGTCCAAAGACTGGTTGAAAAAATAAAGTTCTAAAGTCACGTCTTGTGTCCATCTGCTTCTTTGAAGTTCTTTATTTTCAAGTTTTATCTGCTAAAATATCGGCATAGACCATAAAGCCATTGTTTTCTTAATACTCAACAAAATAGTCATAATTTCATAAACAATGCAACCCATTTAAGAACCCACACAATTTTTACGACTTTTATAAGATTTTGAAAAACAAACACCTAAAACTATACGAATTTATTATTAATGGCGTTTATGAATGCCAACGTGTGTATTGTATACGTCGAAGCCTGATAAAAATGGACAAAATAATCTTCCTACCGTACATTTTCTGTACTTACAAATTTTAATGCAGTTTGAATAAAATGTTCACCTCAACAAATAATTTATTATATTTAAAACATTCTGATGTGGGAAATAATATCTTTCGAGTCCATATTTTGTTAAAATTAGCACTTCTTCCTAAATACGGGCTCTAAAAATCGCTAAATTTATTTTGGTCATATGGGCGAACCAATCAAAAGATAGAAATTTGCATTTTGGTATATAAATGTAAAAGATAATCATCGTGGGGTGTAAAAAATTAAGAAATATGATGAAACAGAATAACTAATACATCTTACGACCTTTCTGCATAACAAAAACGGATCGGAAATAATAACGTTATTTGGAACGTTCTAATGGAACCTTAATTTAAGTATAATAATTTGAGATGTACCAAATGCTGCAACTTCCTACCTTTTGCCGATTTCCTTACGTAACATACTCAATAGTTCCCGCTTATTAGAGAAATTATGTGTTTTTTTTCTTCTAAGTTAATTTCTGAAATTAACTTTTCAGAGGTTTATTCGAAGCTTTTATACTGTTTGAAATATACTGTGCGGTAGCTATGTCTCGCATTTATGGCTGCTCAAATGTGACTGCTAATTATGTTCATATTTAAAGGATTTATTTGAATTTGACTTTGGAATTATATACAGATTAGGTACATGTTATTCCTGACTTTTAAATTACGTTACTGACCTTATAGGGGGGACCGGAACTATTCGCTACCCCTCCTCCCCTGACGGTACGCCACTGGTGTTATTCCTATAGTATAATACATGAATTTTAATGAATTATGAAATCAACAACACAGAAATCAATAATGAATACATTTTTTTTGTATGTAATTTCTGATACGTGTAACTCAAACAATCAGTTAGTAATACTTTCCTTCAGTTTCATTAATTGAGTCTTGAATGAAAGTACAAAGTTTCAAAAACACGGATTTTCCACATGAAACGTCAGAAAATAGCATTAAACAAAGCTTAAGTGGACAGTTTTGGTTGCTGAAGTAATGCGACTACTTACGACCTAATCTACACCTAAACTCACACAGAATCTGTCGGGGCCTAGCGTGAGCACCTGGCTATTAGCTTTGATCTCACGGCAGTCTTAATGCACAGATTAATATTTAGGCGACAATCAGTACTGTCATGAGGCAGAGTATATTATATTCTGTCTCGATGAGTACCAGTTTATGTCAGTGCATGCTTGACATTGGACTTACTGGTCAAAGAGAGAATCATCTAAAATCTCTGCTGATCTGTGGATCACGGCACCCGGTTGATTAAGCGCAACACCACGCCGAAAGCCAAGCATCTAAGCAAGCATACATTAATAAGCAACCATCCTTCGTATCTTCGGATGCAGCATAAAATTAATTATACAAAGGAAATACTTCTGTGTTCAAAGAAGAATGTCCGCCTAAGTCATGTAGATGTAGATAATCTCTCTCTGCTCATACACAACCACCACGATATTCCCATCAAGGTGCCTTCTCCATGTTGAGGCTAATAGCACTATTACGGGATCCTCAACCTCTTGGTACTAAGTTAGCAAGATCAGCTACCTAATTGGTATGGCTTGGGCTATGCCCATTAGGCCATGGGTACTCCCAGTGGAACTTCATGCTGATCCTTATACGAGATTGGTTACTTCGTTCGGGGGCTTAATCATATTAACAAATAAATGACGGTAGTAGACTACAAGAAGGTTATGATCCGTGCTTCAAGTTAGAACAGGCTTGAGACTATAAACAGTAATCTTACCAAAGTACTAATTCTAAGTCAAGTCTGCTAGGTCGTATACGTTCAGGCTTCACTATGAATAGGCACAATCATCAGCGTTCAGTAATGCTGTGCTCTTTCAGCAAGAAGCATATATACAAGCCTTTCGTTGCTTGTATCCTCCCTTGGCAGATCTGCGCATCTCCAAGTCCTTTTGCAGCTGCATCCTAAGCTCAAACAGCGACGCCGGTAAATAAGTAAGCTCGCACTATGAAATTGGGCATAAGAGTCCTTTGCGCATTCTTGTCGATAAAAATGTAGTAATCTCCGGCTAGATCCTAGTAAGCTTAGGGTTTGTAAGCCAGTTGAATTGTATTTCTTACAGCAAAACCAAGATCCTTTATCAATCTTCCAATTATGCAACTCTGTAACAATAGATAATACACTTTATCAGAGAGCTGCGTTATTCTTATTCTTAAGGATGGCCTAAACAAGGGACTGAGAAGTCATAAAATCATTTGTTGTCCTAATATTCAGGTTTAATATACCTAAACAACATTAGTATGAACAGGAATCAATACACGGATTATAAAACTAAATCTCTGAGGTATTTCACTGTTACATCATTGCATTAAAAATTGTACTAATTAAATATTTAGTACTACCATTTACCAGCAGAATATTGTTACAACAACGACGATTTTATGTTATATGCGTAAGTGCTCTTTATTTAAATATAATTTGTTTATAATAATACACAGACGGAAAATCTGAGTTCCCCTTCTTCTTCTTTAAATTACCAGGACGCGGTACCATTAATTTAGTGATATTTTAGTCGCACCTTGCAGAATCAAAATGACTTTACAGCACGCGACTAATCTATGTGGACTTCGAACACATACATATTAAGGCTAAGATTAAGAGTAGGGGCAAATAGGACAATTGGAGAGATAAGTGTTCCTACAGTAATTTGCAGACTTAAAGCTGAAATCACTGGCTACTCACATATAATATTCTGCGTGGTTTCATCTTCGTATTAGCACAGTCGGCATAGTTCGCTGTAGAACTAGACTAAGTTCTTTAGACAAAAATGGAACGGGACATGTCCAGTGACTGCGATAGTAAAAGGGCTGATCGATTATTTCCTGAGAAAAATCAATTGTTGCATCTGAAAAGTAGAGGGAGTGGATAATTCCTTCGTCTGTCCCTTTCCGAGCGCACTACACAAGAGGAGATCCAGCTGCCTGTTTTCCTATTTATACAGTCCCCCCAAACTGGGTTTTTTTTTATATGCCAAATGTTGTGTAGGGGGACCAGCATATGGACTATTGGCACCGGTTTTAGTGAGATCGTCAATTTTTTCATTACCATTCACACCTTCGTATCCAGGAACTCAAATCATCGTTATTTTGTTTTTCCTTTAGAGCAGCTGGATTTCGAGTGGCAACTCCATACTAGATTCGACTCAAGGTCTTAGGATGACAGACCCAAGATCACAGCTTAGCTGTCAGAACAAATGTAAATGTTGGAGTTCTTGTAGCACGTGTTTAGGCTTTCCTGAGCACCAACCTCCATATAGCATAGTCTTTCGCCTGAAAAATAGAATGTAAAGCATCAAGCGAAATGAAGAAATCCGCTTTTGGACCGATTACCAATGCGACCGCTTTGCCATACTTCCGGGATCCGTTTGTATACCAGGTATGGGCTAGTTATGGAAACTAGAGCCGTCTGCCTATAATCTGGTAACCCCTATCGAAGAAAAATCTTTTGCCTATAATATCTGTTGAAGCATGTAGATGTTTAATGTTGACATGCTCGATGATTTTAAGATGTTCCATACCGGCAGAAGTGTTACCTTGTCCTTAAAGCATTCTAGCCGCTGCACTGCTGGTCATAAGTCATGAATGACCTCTTTCTTACTGGCTATCGCTTTAGGCTGCCGCATGTTTGCCTCGTAGCAAAGTATTGGTCTGTTTATGCCCTGATGGATCCATAAGGTCATTTTATGGTTCAGGCACCAATGGTATGATCCGAATGCCCACATAGCTTTGTTGGCTTATGGCGAGAATTCAAGGTAAGCGTGCTATCCAGGACTTCTCCTAAATATCTTGCTTGTCTTAAATATACTAGTGTAGTTACATTGAATCTAGGAGCTGGGACCTGAAGTCTTTTCCTAGTGAAATGAACTACAACCATCTTGCCTGGGTTCCATAATCTGGCACTATCCCAGAAATAATGTTAAAGGCAGTTTGCATAAGCTCGGATAAAGCAGATTCATGTTTCCATTTAATAAAAATGACAATGTCATTATCGTATCCTTGAACGCTAAAGTCGGCCTCCTGGAGTAGGTATAATAGTTCATTCTCAATTAAGAGCCATATAAGTGGTGATAAAACTCCATTACATGGGCACCCTCTAGTATTGTTGCAGATTCGCCGTTTAAGGTAGATGTCATACAGCGTTTTTCCACATTATATCAATCCATCTGCCCATGCAGGTTACGATACCGATATCTTCAGTTACCCTCTTGATCGATTCAAGAAGGCGCCTTTTGTGTCCATGAAGGATCATAACAGGTCCTTCTTATCGTATAAGACTTTCTTGATAGTCTCTATTTGACTGCTAAGAGTATCCTCTGTGCATTTTTGGGACTAGTCGGCATATTGATTGGCATTGTTTGGTCAACTTTTGGTGAACGTCATCCGGATATGGTTCCTTATTATTGACTTTAGAGGTTTCAAGAGAAATGATGAATGTTGACCTATAAATTTACTAGCAAAGATATTATTCATTATAACACCGTCGCTTTTAATTCTGTGTTCGAGGCCTGTTTATTTATTGTTTCATATTCAAACGTTTTAAGGTGATTAGATAAAAGTAAGCACTTTGCTTTTAATAATTTCTACAGTAAACTCCACCCAAGAGAAAATTAGCTAACTTCGTTCATTTAATACGGTTTGTCCTTTAATCTCCTATACCCTTTTCCGTTTATGCACTGTTGTACTTTCCATCATATCCTATTCCCAAGCTTGGCTGAATAATAAAAAATTATAACCGAAAAAGACTTTAGGTTGTTTTCAAGCCTTTCTCTAGTTGGAGGAAATAAAAGCTCGCATTACACACATAATAACGAAAAATTAAGGCTAACGTCAAAATTATCCCATACATTTAAATGTCTAATTTATTGTTCAGGTATCATCCCCCGCCCTTGCATGATTTTAATAAGACTTCAAGCTTTATTCATATTCATATAATAAATATGAATTTTCTGTAAAATTACAAACATACATTTAAACATATTTAATCATATACATAATTAGCAAAAGCATTATAATTATGGGGAACGATTTAATGCAATTATCTTTCAAATAACTTGCCACATTTCAAACACATAATTTCCAATCAAGCAATAAGTACGTACACTTTCTGACTAATGTTTAGTTTTTGCTTGGGGGGACACTTTGGGTATTAGCGGAGTAAAATTAGCGCCACAGTTGTCATGTACCCTGTAGGGAGATTCAATTAAATCCTGTACTTCATTAAATTATGCCGACTCTTTACAGATAATATCCCACCGTGCAATCGTGTTCAAATGGCATGCTTGCCGACCAATTCGACAGCCACAAACAAATCATTTTGGGATTTATTTATGAACCCAACATTCATCAACCGAGGTGCGGTTGTAAATTTAGGAAAGCAGAAGCTGGCAATATTATAGTCCCTTTTATAGCAGGTGACATCCATGGAGTGCAATTGAATGGACATTATCTCAATTGGGGGGGATTTTAAAATTTTAGACACATATATGTATATCCTTCGACTTTCGTGATGCAGCTTAAATTTTGGAAATATTCATAAAATAGGCGCCTACCAGCTACGAGTTCCGAATGTTACTCGATATACTCGTAGCACATCACTTGTTAGAAGAACAAATTTAATTTAAAAGTTCTAACAATAATTGAATATGATTTGACCTGTTCGATTTTCTCAGCTATAAAATAATAAAGAAAGCATTCTTCTTTTCAAAACGGAGTTAAAGCTACCTCCGAATTTCTATGCATCTTACCAGATTTAAAGTTGCTTTTTTTAAAGCCCTAAGTTAAACGATATATGCGCTTTAGAATAAATAATGCAAAATAATAAAAATGTTTTGGTCAATTAGCGTAATAGCAAATTCTTAATCTTAGTGGGAAATATGTATATTCACCCCTGTAGAGTCACGTTTAAAGATATCTTACAGACTTGTTTCCCTTCAAAAATAGAGATAAAAAACTTACTATCAAAGATACATTTATTTAATTAAATATAATATGACAGACTTGCTAGACATCTTTGCACAACAGCAAAGTTGAATCATAGCTACAGGTTGTGTTCTGAATAATTAATTAAAGCAAATCCCCCAGCTTTTATCGTGAAAATGTAATTTCACAAATGAATACATCTTGCTTTGGGTCCCATGTTAATTTCATTAATAATAATTCGTGCTTGAAAATCAATTTTGGTTAATTAAAAATGTTTTTGTCAGTTGGTAAGTTCTTGACACTTGCACATTTCATTTGTCTGGCTAAAGATTTTGCGATATTGACATTTCCAGTTGATTATTAAATTTCTGCAATCACGAAACTTATAGCGAGTTCGATGACTCTCTGTTGAACTTGATTTATTCCGTTCTTTGTATGCATTGAAAATACTTAAATTAGAGTAAGGAAAATAAAAGAAAAATAAATAAAAAAAATGATAAATTGTTATTATAAATATGACAATCGTTTTCCAAGCAAAACAATTGTGTAAAAGTTCTGATATCTTTCCGCAGATATAGCTGCTATTGCTGTTGCCATTATTCTGTTCCTTTGGTACTCCGAAAAAAAAACGACGTATTAAATGAATATTTTTTCGATATTATTTACATATTTTAATAAATTTCTGTGCATCGAATAAGAAAAATATCAATTTGTCATGATATCAATCAAAGGAATGATTTTCTTATCTATATGAAAAATTCAAATTGAATAATAAAAATGACAATTTAATAATTAAAAGAAATTTATTGACATTTTTAAAAAAAAATTTCAATTAATTTCGTATTATTTTGATATGTATCTAGTATGAAATAAATAAGTTAAGCAAAGTAATTTAAGAAAGTAATATATAAAATATAATTTTAATAAAGAAAAGTATTAATATCATAAGTCAAATATAAACATATTATGAATATTATTAATTTGATACGAAAAAATATCAATTTCATATGTATACACATAAGTGCGATAATTTTTGTATCATGCCCTTGCTAAACTTTATTAGTCAAATATGATTAGACATCTTCAGTCCAGTTGTATGTGCAGACACGACACGACTACGAATTGAAATGGTCTATTAAAATACGTATAAGTTCTCTAAATGAATGTAAATGAAAATCAAACAGTTTTGAAATTGAAAACTTGGCAGAGTTAATTGTGATGACAAATGGAAACTATTTTCAATGACTGACCCTTTTATCAGCAAGCCGACGGGCAAAAATTTGTAAATACATAATATTTATTTGTTTTCATTTGGATTTTGATTTCGGTGTTTTTTCTTTGTCTTTTATTTTCCTACTCTTGTTTGTTATTTTCTCTCATTTTTAGTTTTTTAGTTGCAGTTTTAGGAATAATGATTTTTTCTTTTTTTTTCTTTTCGATAGAAACTATCATCTCTTTGATTGACTTTAATCTTAGTGTAATTTAGTAGTACTAACAAAAGGCTTTTGTCTTATTGTACTTATGGTAAATAAATGCTTACTTACTTTTAACTCATAGCTCGCTTCTCAGCCGCAGCCGAAACGTTTATCCAGAGTACGTGCTTAATACGAGCGATCGCCGTCCGGCCCCGCCAGGAAGTTAAATAAATAATTCGAGCACAGAAATTTCATGAACTAAGGTAGTAAGGATACTGTTCTGAAATTGAAATACTGCTAGATAGAGTAGTCGAACTGAGTATCAGTAATAGGGTGAAAAGTGGTCATAGCGTCGAAGTCTAAAAGTATACCAAATGATTGAATTGAAAGAGAAACATGAAGCCACATCATTTATATGAGCTTGAGAAAAATTCGGAATAATCAGTATACCCAGCCTACTTTTAATTAAACACTTGGATTTTTTTACATTCAATTTAAGTCTATTCGATGAGGTCTATTTGGTAAGTAAATCAAGATCGTCACTAATAGAACAAATTCCTCGGACAAACCAGTAGAGCTTGAAAATACTAGCTGTACGTCGTCCGCATATAAATGACGTTCACAGTTTTCAATATTCTTAAATAAATCATTAATGTACATAGAAAATAATAGAGGTCTCAGATTTGAACACTGCGGATGAAAGTTAGAGTAATTACCGTTATTATAGGTATACAGATTGGAGTCCATTCATCATTGTGTGATGCTGCCATAAAGATCTACAACCAAGTTAAGAGCTCTTTTTTATGCCTCCTGTCGTACTGCATCAAATAAATCTATTAATAATTCACTTATAATCAGGCCGACAACACAGGACGATCTGTACTCAATCATTAGTAGATTCCGTAGCTACATATATGCGTTAACTGCCGATATATCGGCTGTGCATAGACAGGTACTAGTATACCCGGAAGATCAAAACTTTTAGTTGATTCTATGGTGTGATAAGCCTAAAGAAGAAATTAACATTTAAAGTCTAAAAATCGTAATTTATTTCTACTCCATTTTTGGAAACAAGATACGTACTTAAATTAGCCCAAACTTATGTAACCCAATTACCGCAAGTCTCCAGATTAGTTTAGAAGGACTTCGATATGGACGACCTCCTAACATGCGTTAATACTTGTGAGGAGCTTGAAGATATTTATCGAAATGTCAGCAACATTTAAGAATCAGCTCAATTTCAACAATGCGTGAAAGCGTGAAAAAATTTTAAGAAAAAATTCTGATTCATTTATCGTTGTCAAAACTCTTTGTATAATCTGAGATCCAGATGCAGCTGAATTCCGGGTTTCAGTGTCTATTTCGGCGTGAATCAGTAAAAGAAGTGTGTTATCTGATACCACCCGGCTGAGGCTTATCAATCCAATCGTTGTGCGAGGATATATTTGCAGGAACTTTGTATTCTGACGATAGATTGATCACAAACCCAGGAGTTAGAACTTCCTTGGCTTCAGTACAAAGAGCAATTAGAACAAGTAAGAAAGGTAGAATTGGTCTAAGACCAATTCTTATTATACCCTAGATGAATGCCCGTATGTAATTTTGTATGATCACCTCCCAATGGAAGTATGACTTTTGAAGTGGTTTTCGCATATATTTCTAAAACGGTTCGACGGACAGTAAAAATGAGTATAACCAATTTCATAGGATTTCACATTATGAACAACTTTTCAGTACATTAAAACCGTCTAGGACTGATCGTTTTTACAGTATATGTAAACATCCTAAATGTTCTGCCCACTACCGAACCATACTTCCCTCGATGCATCCAGTTTCTGATTTCCTAAAAAATAAACAAAAAAAGCACAAAGTAAAAAGTGCAAAGTTAAACAAAAAATGCTAATACTTATCAAATTAAGTCTCCTCAAGTGCTCCTCAAAATATCTACAAACATCACAAAATCAAAATAAACAAAATAACAAAATATTATTAAAATAATTAATAAAAACAATAAATAAAACAAAACTCACCTAAAATAGACGTACCTCCGCGTATTTACATTTCCGTCTTGTCATGTGACCGACCTCGGCAGCTATAAAAAGGCGGCGAGCCATAGTGGAATCACCCATTTTCAAATCAGAGTAAATCTGATCAAGTCCTAAGCCTTGAAGTCTGTTCTGAGCAAAATCCTTATCAAAATCGGGAGTTAATGCTGAAATCCAATATCGAATTAATTCGAAATACAAAAGTAAAGGTTTACTCAATCCTACAAACAGAAGTTATTTCTGGCTACCCAGATATTTGAGGTTAACTCAATCCCTATACAGAACTTTATTCTGGAACATTAAGATTGAGGTTGACTCAAATTATAATCCATAGGAGTTGATCCTAAACAATATACATAACTTGAGGTTGACTCAAAGTATTTCGGCTAGGAGTTCATCCTAAGGATTGCATAAAGTGAGGTTAACTCAAGCAATCTTACATAGGAGTTAATCCTAAAATCTATGCAACTTTATACAAAGGTTAGTCCAGATCTATTTCTAGAGGTTAACTCTGCGACGAATAAATTCAGAAGTTAATTTTGATCAAATTAAAAGAAAATCGAATCCCACACGTGGCTGCATTCAATTCGCTGCACTCATAAAAACGCACACGACTAAACATCACAAGTGCCATTACTGCAATCCCATACGCAGCAACATTCCGATTTGCTGCTTCTAAAAGTTACGCACACGACAAACGTCATCAGTGCTGCCTCTATACTCGCAAGTACCAGCACACCAAAACTGCACGTTAGAAGCAGAAGAGATTGGTTGCACCTTCTTTATATCACTCATAGTAGCAATACAAGTTGCTAAGCAGCAGAATTCCAATTTGCTGCATCTAAAAGGTACGTACACGACAAACGTCCATACCCTCACACTAAAACTGCACGTTAGAAGCAGATCAGATATGATCCACCTTCTCCAAATTACTAATAGAAGCAATACAAGTTTCTATACCTGTCAAACTACAAACTCCATGGGAACAACCCGACTGACCTCACGTAGCAGTTCGAGCAAAATTTAATAATATTTGAGAGCAGACTAAATCTTCTCTCTCAGATCATCCTTCTCGTGTAAACTCATTCGCGCATTCTCTTCTTCTTCATTTAAGGAGTTAAATACAAGGAGATAGGCACACAGACTTCACAGCGGACAAAATATTGAATTTTTGTTTGAAGTTTTAAAGTGAACTTTTATTTAATTATCTATTAAGTTTGAATTGAATTGTGATATTAGATTAAGAGAAACTTGAAATAGCACGATAGTAAATAATATTTTATATTTTTGAATTATATAACTGAGTTGTCTATCAAAACCGGCACCCCTCCTCACGTACAATAGTACACAAGAATTTTCACTAAATTTTTGTACGGCAACACGAAGAACGGGTAACCCGATTACGTCCATTTTCTAAATTTTATTTACTACTACTGTAAAAACACCATGTACCAAATTCCAGCTCTCTTGGTAGAGGCGTTCGCTGACAGTGCCCAATTATATAGTGAAAAACGAAATTTTTGTATGGCAACCCTACAAAGGAGTTGCCCGATTCCGTCCATTTTCGAACTTTAATCTACTTTCTTCTTAAAAAGCTCGTGTTTAAAATTTCATCCCTCTAAGTGAGCGCATTCTCGAGTTATCGTGCGGACGGGCGGACAGACGAACAGACGGACGAACTGACATCAAAATCAATATAATTTTTCTGACTATGCGTGGGCGTCCAATCCATTTTGCTCTACCATCATTAATTCTAGGTATTTCAAGCGGAATGACAAGCTTAGTATACACTATAGATTTCATTTAGGGTATAACAAATAAGCTTGCTGACAATTTCTCGTTCGGTACTTTGCTTAAGAAGACAGGCCGGTGTTGCATTTCATAGATTAGTAGACGCATCTACACGAGCTCGAGTCAACCCATATTTTACAAAATAATTAATTGATGCAACGATTTTTTTTCCGATTTTCATTATACGAACTAAACTTATAGTCTTTCATATGTATTAACATAACTTGAGTCAGCTTAACTAACGACTAAATATTTACATTGATTTTACAATACATATGTTAATTATAATACCTATGCACCAAGTTGCTATGATCAGTAGCTATACATATACTCAAACTCTAGATACTTTTATTATGTAAATTGAGCATGGAGATGAAAGCTTCAGGAAATTGTTCTTCACAGAATGTGGAGTATGCCGAACAACCCTCTCAGAATGAAAGATTCAAGCAAGATATTTTCCCGACTGCTCCATTCATTATTAGCACAAAGTGAGATTTTTAATTAGCAGTCGTCTGGTAAATTGTGATTAATCTTTAACCACCGAATTGCGGGCTCATACGATATTTTGAAGGGTTGAACGGAATATTGTGTAAGAGGAAGCTCCCATGGGGAATAACAAAATTTTGAAAATGATTTTCTCTTAATAATGTTTAAAAAGTTTTTTTTCTTCTTATCATGTAATTTTAAAGAAATTATTTTCTACAGTCACTACTCCCACAGAATGCACCTCAAGTACACTATAAAAATAATTATTTCTCCCAAGATGTCAATTTAAATAAACTTAAAGCTTTCAGTTAATGTTACAAATTGTAAAAATCTACGCCCTTTTATGGCTTTACAAAATGAACGACCTTTCGTTATCCCATATATACTCGTTGATTTGGGGGTCAATAAATTTAAAAGAAGTACATCTTTGGTTACATGCTTTCTGAAAGATGTAAAAAAAAACTATCAGTTACAAAGTATAAGAGAAAGGCGGTGTCAAGGTGTTCAGATAATTGAAAATCGAATCAGGTGTTCTGGTGGTGATTTTATTAGGACCGAACGGTCAAATAAAAGTTTATGTGCTATAAGTACAGTGGCAGATCTAGCATTGATATTAGGAGGGTGGGGACATCTACCAAATTAAATTGAGCAAAAAAAAAAACAAAAAATCCAGAGCCGTAAATCACTTAGTTTAGCCACCGCAGTACTGTAGTGAGATACTAGGAAGGTTTTTGCATTAAGCGGTGTGGATGATGTGTTATTTTTTAGTATATACTGTTTTTACAAAAAGTTATTTTGTAATAGAATAGTAGTTTATTGTGCAAACTCCGAAAGTCTTTCAAACCATATTTGTTCAGTGGTATATATATGAACTGCTCGATATGCTATTTCATGCGAGTGCAATTTTGTGTGTCAAAAATAGTTCTTACGTTGGTGCCAACATTGAAAAAACCATTGGCGAGTAGTTGAAAAGTGATTTTATTAAAACCCTTCGAATTTCTGTTGAGTATCTTTGAATATACATATTACCTATGGTAAAACATTTTTTATCACTAATTAACCGAAATAATTAATTTAAAAACATTTATTTCGATGAACCCACTTATTTATTTGTTGTTTACAGTTCTCTCTCAGTTGGCTCTTGGTGCTTAGACAGAAAGAGAACGATATATAGAAGTGAGTCCACTTTCTGCAGTGTATTTCTATGGACGTAGTCAATCCAAATTATACGTGTCAGTGGTTTTACATAAGAACGCTGCAAATACTTTAGAATGTTGGGAGCTAGGACTAAGTTAGGGCTCTGATGTGGTAGTGAGGGAGTTGGGGGTTGGGGTTCCAAACTCAAATTCTGAGAAAAACGTATACATATACATCACATGCATACAATAATATTCATTGAAATAAGTTTTTATTTGTTTAAGTTTTGAAATAAAAATATTTTGTATAATTCTTTGAAGCTGAATTATTTAATAAAAGGAATATAAAATAAAAAAATTAAATATTTTTTACTTAAATTGTTGAGGGGGGTCATGACCCCAAGACCCCCTGGATTCGCCATTGGTAAGGTACATGTTCGAGAAAAATGTTTAAATTGTTATTTTTATGTTGCAAAATATTAGGAATGTTTTGGTTGGGTAGCAGCAAAAATCTGTACCAAATTCATTCCTTATAGCAATATCGAGTAATAGAAATAGTTTTATGGCTATTATACTCCATGTTGAATGTTTGACAACTTTTTTGCATTGAGTAAGAAGCTGTGAGAATGAAGATATTTTTGGAGCTGTAGTCTTCCAAGATGGGAAGTCTAGGCTGATCGATTAAATACTCATTAGAACTGTACATTGTACTGTTTTCATCAAAAATTATAATTAGTAATAAAGTTCTGTTACAGCAATTGGTAGTGCCCTTCATTCTGAGGTCTCCCTAAATTGTTCAGGTTTTCTGCGAGTATCCTTCTTGATGATGATAAATACAGTTTTCAACGTTCAACTCACTCAGTAAACTCAAACGAAATAGGCTTAAGTCTGAATAGCAGAAAACAAACCTCTCGTATACGAGCTTCCAAATGTAGTAGTGGAGTGAGCTTTCGTTTTAATTATATTGGCAATGCCTACCAATAAGTCTATAAAGCACTAATCAAAATTATGCACATATATAAAAATCCAAGTATTTGCTTGAATTATTAGATCCTGTCGTCACCACGAAAAGCTATTGAGAATTACAATGAAGAAATCATTCACTTTTTATCAAGATAGAGGTTTACAAATTGATTTTTATAAAATAAACTATTTACGGGATTTATCTGGTTTTGGGCAACTGAATAAAATTATCTGAATTTTCATTCTCGTGTCAAAGTAATTGTCTAACAATAAATTCTTTTTAAGTTACAGGAGTCTCAATTTGAATGTAATAAAATTATAACATGAAAAATATTAACAAATTTGAAAAAAAACAGGTCGCTCCGGTAGCATTTACAAATATGTTTGAAAAACCTATGTACGAAAAGTAATAAAAATTGGTGTGTACACGAACAATTTTTAAGACCGGCCTGAAAATAACACGGTTTTTTGAAGTTTCTGACTTACAAAGAAACACGCAACATCTGTTTCAACAATCTAAACACGGAAGCATTTGAACTGAGAGTTTCTAATATTTTGCAGAAGATTTGAAATCAATATCGTAAAAATTATGGAAAATGAAGAGGGTGAGCGCATTGGCGTAACTAGGACTTTTTTCTGGGGAGGGCCAGATCCCCCAACTTTCGTACATAGGTTTTAACAAATATTTTGTCTGCGAAGTATACCATATATATAGATCAACACTTTTAATATCCTGCAAATGCAGGTACGCATATTCGGGGCAATTTTAATAAGAAAAGCTTTTGAGCTATGGCAGCCTTTGTCAATGTTGTGATGTTAAGGTCAGAAGAACAACGAACAGCTTTCAATTGTTTCCCGTTCTATATTATAATTCTCGTTGAACACAGAGAGAGAAAAGCATTGTACATCGCTCATGAGTTAGTATAAGTCATCAGCATTCAATCAATTTTTGGATAAACTATTCAATCAACATTCGGCGATCGGGTGATATTTATTGCTTATCGAGACCAACGGCGTCGAGTATTTACGAAGAAGTTTTAATCGGACATTTAAATTATTGTAAAGATAAATTTTTACATAATGTGATTGGCGAATTGAGTGAAAGTGCATTCTTTTCTTTAATCCCAATGAACCCAAGCGATGCGAATGCGATTCAAACTTTTGTTAAATCATACGAAGTAGTGCTTATTTGAAAAAATATAATACAATTTGCATGATTTCAAAAGACAAAAAAAAGTGGTGTCATTTAATTAACAGAGACGTTCCTTTTCCACTTACTCCCTTCCCTTCTCTCACGTATTAGAGAAAATAAATCGGAATCCTCAAGCTCTATACACAAAACTGATATGATAGACGCCATGGCTAATGCCCAGTATTTATTGCAAGTACCAGGACCAGGACCCATACTTCAAATCTTTTAAGTACAAGTACAAGTTTGGGTACTGGTACTTAAAAATTTTCACGTGCAAGTCCAGGTACTGGTCATGGTATTTATAAGGTTTACAAGCTTTCGAAAACTCAAATCAGGATTTTTATATATAGCAAACTAAATAACTGGAGGAGGTTTCCATTTAGGAAATATCATAAAATATGTTGCAATACCCAATAAAATAAAACAGAATCGTATAAAGTTTTGCTGTTTTAATTTCTACATAATTTTGGAAGTTGTTCATACAGTATTTGAGTTTGCCTTTAGCAAAACAAATATCACATCAGATAAGGATTGCCTTTGGGTAAGTACCAGTATCGGGATTTGTATTTGAGAATTTTTTGAGTACCAGTACAGGGACTGTACTTACTTAAAAGACATTTAAGTCGAGGTCCTGGTACTAATGCTTAAGGACTTTATAAGCACTAATAAAGAGATTGTTAAAGTCTCCATACCCCTTAGTTTACAGTTTTTATTTTCTACAAACTTATATAGCACCTGTTGCGCTGTTAGTTTGCTTTTAATTATCTCATTTTCAATATTTAAGAGTGCCATGTTCGACAACCTCTCCTGAAGCAGTTGCTGTTAACCAAGTTTTAACTCGATGGAAACGCTCCGTTCACAGCCGGCCGAGCTGACAGACCAAGAGCTGCTTGCAGCTACTTACATATATAAATGTGGGCAGAAGTCTCTATTAATTTCTGTTTTCAGTCTTGCCAAGTTAAGTACAATGCTCTTGTTTTTGAACATATTATTTATTATTTTGGTTTCAGCCCGTAATAATTTTCTACAAATGCCTCTCCATGTTTCAGGTGGAACTTTATAAATGAGTCAACTGACTATGCCAAAGGTAGATTTTCAAATCTATTTTTTAAGTTAGTGATAGTGTTGTCCATCACTTGGTTGTAAATATGTATCTTCCAATATTCGGGTGGCCTTGGCCATGTATCTCATAGAAAAATTACTTTTACGTAGAGTGGACTTTGTCAGAAATTCTTTTAATCTCCCCGGATGCCTTCTCCTTTTCGAGACTCGAGTAGTTTCTAGAGTGCAAATATAGTTTTATTCCGTAATGTAACGTAATAAGAATATTATTGAAGTTTTTAATTACGTATTCCTTTTTTATAAAACTAATCAGCCTTATAACTGAATCCGCTGCGATTAGAATCGAAAAAGCTTAAAAAAGCAAAGTTCTACGAAATTTTCAAAATTTCATTGAAATCAAAGTTTATCAACTAAAATATCCGCAGAAGCTGTCAAAATAGTTCTGCATGATTTCTCCTACGGATGACGCCTTTGTCAAAATTCAATGGAATCAGAGCAATCTCAGAATAGCTTTGAATAATTTTAAAAAGATTTTAATAGCTTTTCTTGAAAAAAAGAACTTTCGATTCTGATCTGAACGGATTCTATTTAATTAGGCCTAAGATTGTACGAATCAACGTATGTTTTTGGGAATTTTTATAATTTCCGGGTGAGGGGGAGGGCACCCAGACCCATATCTACTTACGCCAATGGGTGAGCGAAATGCTTACAAATTTATTCAGCCCTTGAGTTTCCCGATTGAAGAAAGTGAAAAATCTCGGCGGCTAAGATTACACATCAAAATGACATAATCCCAAAAAGTCGAAATCCCGGAAAATATGTCTGAAATCAACATATCTGACAAATTAAATTTACTGCAATCAAAAATTAGAAATCATCAAAATATCGTCAGCTTGTGAAGTAATAGAAAATAGTTGCAAAGTTACACGTCTTCGTTATCATTCCTACTTAGGCGTTGCCTTTAAAAGCTGTACTAAAACACAAATTGAAATTCTTCCCAAATATAATATAGTTGGACAGCTTGCATAAGAAAGCACACAATTAAAAGATAATTTTATTGACTTTTATTACTAACACAAATCTGGAAAATCTCCTTTTTGTCAATAATGAAAGGAATTCGGGGAAACGCACCCCGACCTCCAAAAAATTCATCGCGAAATTATAACTTAATGACGTGAGTTCGCTGAGGCTCAAGTTCTAAATACTTCATTAATACTCAGAGGTAAGGACAATTGTGAGGATTATTCTATATATTAATTAAATTGAGGACAAAAATAAATTTCTCATCAGTTCAATTAACTCGTGCGTAGTTTCAGTTGGTACATAATTACATTAAAAACTTTTACCGTAATCTGTTGATTTTAATACGTTTTTCGTTAGCGCCCAAAATTTCTCTTAGGAACCATTTTAAGGTTAACGCCACTAAAGAAAAGAAAAGTTTCAAAGATCATAATTTACCCGTTCTCTAAACCTTTCCAGAATGAAATTAAAAATTGTTTAAACCGCACTTAATACCATTTAACAGGGGTAGAATTGAAAGTGTTTTTCCGAATTAAATAAAAAAAAAAAATGAAATTAACAAATTTCGGGTTGACCTCATTTATACGAGTCCATTTTGTGAAGCATAACAAAACCAAATGGAATTAAAATGCCCAGACTCATTCAAAAGCAGAAAATGTTTTCATCATTCAAAACATTTCCAAGTAGAAAAGGGAAGGCAGAGGTCAGGAATTAATTTCATCAATGTGCCTCCCTTATCCTTCCTTATCCTCTACAGTGTCCAGCTCAAGCACTACAGCTCTATTGATGCATATGCTAAGATGAGACAAATATTTTGGCCAATAGGTGCTAACTGAGGACTTGGTTTTATACGTACAACCAGGAGGATAAATGAATTGTTCTATGAGTTCTGAAGTATGCTATCCTCTTGTTTTAGTTAATTGGAAAGGATTTACAACAGATTTGGGTATTTCTTCTGCATTGAGGACAAAAGGGTCCTCACTTGAGCTAGCAACATTTAAATGAATATTTGATAGTCGGGTCCTTGTTGCCAAAGTTATGAAAATTAGTTTTATTTCCCTTGGGATTTGGTGATTTATTCTGTGAGAGATTCTGTTTCTTCCTTCAAATGGATATACTTGACATCTGTGGGTAATTAAGTATCTGAATGAAAATGTATTTTTATTTCTGAGTAGACAAATATCAAGCATTGTTGACATCTATAAGGATTATGGTAAAATTTAGTATACATATGTTCGTAATCCTTATAGCTTAGCTTAGAAACAATTTGATAATTGGTGCTTTAAGTGAGACTACTAAAGTATCCCACTCAAGTTAATGAATTGAAAGGGAAGCTTTCAAGATTTTAATGGATTTGAAACAAAGTTCGATGAAATTAATTCCATTTGTGATTATCCAATTTGGTTCAGTCGCTTTTGAAAAATTCTATGTCCGTGTTTCACAAGTATTTTTGAACAATCCTCATCATTGGTATTTTTGAGAGATTAGAGATTTAGGAAATAAGTCTCAAATTGAGTTAAACAGAAACATGCAAAATGATTTCACAGAGTTTTAGAAATTTTATATATCATTTAAATATAAACCTGTAGATTCCCAGTAAGGAGCCACCGAATATATTTCAAATTTCTGTATTTGCATATGAAGTAGATAAAAGGAGTTTTACTTTTAGCAGGCGAATGTGAGTGAATATTGTGTGATGAGTCGGTAAAAACTTAAATTGACATCTTACTGGAGCTGTAATATTTATGTAAAATTTAGGTGCAGATTTACGGTTGGAGCTGTTGTCATATGTCAATAATATCTTCGAAATTTATTTATAGGTTTTGCAAAACTACTAATTTTCGAATTTCCACAGTGACAAAATATTTTTTCGTTTTCCAGAATGTAGGAGATCGTCCGTTATTGAAAAGTGATCACATGACGTGTATCCCACAACGGAGCCAATAAAAGAGATAAATGATGGACATCTGCTAGTAGATGCCATTTCAGTATGACCTAGACATTGCTTGCCCAATTGGTAGTAATATAGGAAAGTACACATGCAAAGTATAGATGTTCGAATTTCAACAACTTCTATATCATACAGGAAAACAATAGTTTTGCCTAGCAGTTATTTTTATTGCGTACCTGTACCTAGTAACATAAGATTTATAAGGGGTGATAGTATACAAGATTACAATATTTTATTATACCCAATACAATTGCTTCAAATCATGGACGAAGTCCTTAAAAGAATAACTAAATATTAACAAATGAGAAATACTTATAATAATAAATAAATATGGCGTTTTAAATAACAATTAAAATCTGAGTACATATTAAACATATAAGGCTAACAAAAACAAGTTATAAAGAACTACAAACATAACTAATAACAAGTTAGTAATGTAATTGAAAAAAAAAGAAAAAAGAGAATTGCCATGATTCGAGATAGTACTCCGCTGTGAGAAGTGACCCTGACAAGATAATTAAGTAAATTACGGGCGTCTAATTAAGAAATGGAGATCAAGGAAATTGGCAGTATATGCATGCTGGATACAAGATGGAAGAGCATTCTAAAAGCGCACAATTTGGACAAGATAAGAGTCTTCCAAGCCTAGCCTATAGTAAATCGAGGATAGATAACGTTCCTGTTCCGCTGTGAGTTAGTGAAATTAAACATTTTTCTAAGGTAATGTGGTTCGTTATTTTTTTTCATGTTAAAGAAGAACACTAGGGCTCTCTTCTTGAGATATGTAGTTAGCGGGTACATCACCAGCTGATAGGGGTAAGGCGAAACGTGGTCATATTTGCGAAGTCCAAAAATGAAGCGTAAGCCGTCTTTGAACGAGACCTCCATTTTACCGGTAGAAACGCCATCAAGTCTAGGGAAAATTAAACTTCCGTAAATGAAGTACGACAGTATTAGTGTCTTAATCAAATTTAAGCAAGTTGCTTGTGGCAAAGAACCATGCATTGATTCTGCTCACATCATCGTTAATACGTGCGATGTCATCTTCCAAGAGGCCAATATATCCGTTCAGATATAGCTGCGAATCATCTGCGTATAAGTAAATCCTGATATCACGAATAACTAGAGGAAAGTCATTAATAAAGAAAATAAATAGCAACGGCGGCCCCAAGATTGAAACCTGAGGTACACCAGTCGGGCGAGGAAGTGAATCCGACAACTTACCATCCACCTTCATCTGTTGATTGCTTTCTGACAAGAAACTCCCAATTAGAGCAGAAGCAATATAGCCAAGAAAATTAGATAGCTTATGCAGTAACAAGCTTTAATTAACACTATTGAATTCCTTTGAGAAATCAAGCAGAACTAAAATGGTGGCGTTATCCTGGTCTAAGGCTTCTCCTATATCACTAGTCACCAGAAACCAGACTACCAACGTGACAAGAGCTTGGTACTTTCCAACTAACCAAAAATCCTGAAGCTAATTAGCTGTTACAAAACATAAGAAACTTAGGATTCTGATTGGCCTTAAACCATCAGGAGTTTCCGGAAAAGGTTTTTTGGGGATTGACAATACCAAAGCAGCTTTCCAAGACTTAGAAAAACAAAAGGATATTAAACAAAATTTCAGGATATGAAGAATGTATGCGTCGATCATTGGAAGCAGAATCTTAATAAAACGTGGCGACAGACAATCATGTCCAGTAGCATGATATTTAATAGCGTAAATGGAAGCAAGCAATCCAGTTCGATCTATACC
>CAWVNZ010001887.1:0-26164 GCA_963930735.1 Dioctria linearis | reverse complement strand
AATAAAATAATAGAATTACAGTAGCACTAATGATCTATAAGGTACAACAACGGTAACGTAAAATACATTACATAAATTCAAAAACAATAAAATTCAAATCAGAAGTAATTAGCATATAAAAAAAAAGAATAAGAAATAATACAATAAAACAACAATAAAAAAAGGGGTTGACCAGGCCAGAAAAAGGTTTTAACAAAAAAAATTTTTTTGTATGTGAAAAATATAATCTGGAGTAACAAATAAATAGATATTAGCAAAAACTAATGTTAGCTTGGAAAATAGGTACTTGTTAAATAAGTTAAAAATACATTAGTATTTAAGAGAACATGCTAAAACTTTGTAAACCAAAACCGCAACCACTCAGAAAGTAACCAACCCAAGAAACCTGAAAAATGAAAGGTACTAAAAATAAAAAGTCGAGGCGATTTAGCAATAGTTTTTACCTTTTATTGAAAAAAAAAAGACTCGACCAAGACACAATTTTTAAAGAAATAGGGGGTATGAGGAAAAATAAAACAATTTTTTCTTAATTTCAAAAGTACATCAAGCATCGCTATCATCCTCATCCCAGTCTACTGGACCTCCAGCCGGGGGCGGGGTCGCCGTATACTTCCTCACGGGGGATGTTACGGGGGAAGAAAAGACCTCGTGACAGCATGCACAAAGCCCGTGATGTCCGACCAGGTTGACGGCTCCACCTGCAACAAACAGAGTAAAACAAATTTCTTGTATCCAAAGAAATGAACGCGTACCTGCTACAGTCCAGGACTGCCCACGGTGGGGGTAGAGAGGCAGGTTTACTGTATAGTGGCGTCCTACAATTGCCTCCGCTCCCCAGGCGGTGAAAGGGCGCTGACCTCGCTCCCGAAGCACAAAACGGATGGGACCCTGCCACCCGGGTACTACGTGCAGCACATATATCCCGTAAGTGACCGAGGTAAGTCCCACCGGGCCGAAGAAGGGTTCGTTATCAACTTTAACGCGAAACAGCATTCTTAGATCCTCGACGACTCGGGTTTGAATTGAAAAAATAACTCGTGGTTAATTCAGGAAAGGTCCACTTGCGAATGATCAAAGTGTAACAACTCAAAAGCTAGATAAGATCGTTGCTGCAACAAAGTGCCAGATCCAAAATAAACCAAGGGAATATCGAATACCAACAGATAAGAATTCCAATCTGGTACCCAATACGAAGATCTTACTTTGCTAGGACAGAATTCCTTCCCCCGAGAGTTATTCCTCTCCAAAGAATAACTCTTAACTTTAAGGTGAGGGGAGGATTGTTACATGCAGTAATAGAGGATTTCAGGCTGGGTTGGCTTATCTATTCAATCATCTATTCCATAGAGTTGAAACAAAATTATTCCCATGGCAAATTTTGACTTCAGCAAAATTTGCCAGTAGAAATATTTAAGTTAAAAAAATAAAGCAAAAGACTAATCGTACCTCCAGTACGATTTGTCGTGAAAATTGCAATATGTATGTACGAACGTAAAATACATTGTATGTATACGCGCGAGTTACGTCGGCAAATTTAACCGACATCACAGAACATGACACCTCAGAACAACCTTCGCAAAATTTTCACTTATATAAAATATAAATGTTCCCAGACAATTTTGCTTAATCAACAGAACTCAGGAAATGCAACCGTTCCCATGCCTTCCTGCTTAATAGATAAAAAATTAAAAAGCTTTTATGTTTACGGGAATGAATGCAGATAGATAATTAAACTTAAAGTACAGTTTATATTTTTCAGCCAACCAGGTCGGAAGTTATAATATCGTGTACAAAAGTTTGGTTGTGTTAATCTTTTATTTTGCTTCTCTCCAATAAATTTAAATTCAATTTAAATTGTTGTGTTGTTTTCTTCATTTAATCCTTTTTTATTAGTAAACAAATTAAAAATCATAACTGGCGCAGTCGGGTAGGATTGCATTCTAAAGCATTGCAATTCGAAAGTAATTCATTATGGACTTAAGTCTAATTTGAAGAAAAAATTTTTTTTGGAAGAAAGAGAATAAAAAGATTAACAAAACGCAACAAACACTGAAAATTGAAAAAAAAAACAATATCGTACAAAAAGAAAAACTTAAGTGAAAATAATACAAATAGTGAATTTCTAATGTGGTGAAAAAAAAAATATATATATATTTACATATATTTCGCTGAAAAGTACTGTGACTACGATAAATTAAATTACAATCGTTTGAAACGTTTGAGTGAGAATTTTTTTTATGCCAAAAGCAAAACAAGTGAGAGAATCAGATAGATTCGAGGTGTACTATAAAATCGAAAATCGTGACCAGATAACAGAATTGTAGTGATAAAATGACGAATGTACCCGAAACCAATCAAACACAATCAGGGTCAACACAACAAGCAGAAACTACACCATCAATTTCAATCTCCATAAACGATCTAATGAAAGATGCCCAGAGAATACATGAATTTAGAGGGTAACGGCGAATATGCTTTGACATCCTTCCTAAGAGAAGTGGACACCATCCTTCTACTGTTTGATGGCCATCCTCAAGTAAAGGAATACGTCAACCAACGAATTATCATCAATAAAATTCAGGGACCAGCCTTAGATGTCCTCCGGTCCTTGGGATCCAACGTAACGTGGAGCCAAGTAAGAAAGGAATTATTAAATAACTTTGGGATTCAACAAATATATCATCAGTTATATCATCAAGCTATCTCTGCAAGGAATTACCAAGTAAGAGAATATTTTATAACTTTGCAAGGTATTTTAGCAAAATTAAACGAGAAGTATGAATACGATACCGACAAACCTACTGAATTTAGTCCTAGTGTTAACGATTCAATGATTTTACAAACATTTTTAAATAAAATTGATGCCAATTTAGGTTCGATAATTTTAAATAGGAATATTACAAATTTACGTGATGCATTCAATTTATTAGATAACTTAGGAATGATAAGAGAAAAAGCAAAAGCATATAACCATGTTAATCAAAATAAAATCAGTGATAGCCATAGAAATCAATCCAATCAAAGACGTTTTTATAATAATAATAGTTTTAATAACGGCAACAGAAATTTGAATTACCCAAGACATCCTAACTATAACTTCAGACAAAATTCGGGACAATATAGACAAGACAATACAAATGAAAGAAATCAATTTAATCATGGTCAACCCAGATGGAACTTTGATAGCAATTCCAATAATATTTCTAGACAGAATACCTCAAATAGAGTAGAACGTATGGATATTGATCATGTCCAACATGAGGTAAATTTTCATTCAAGCCCTCACAAGTTTACTTACCAATAGTAGAACTAACGATCGATGGGGATAAAATTAAATGCCTCATCGATACAGGTTCCTCTACTTCACTTTTAGATGAAGAGAAATTGTTAAAATATAGAAGACAACCCTTAGAAATACCTATTAAATTCAGTAGCCTCAATACTAGTATACATGTCACAAAGCAAATCAAAACAAATCTACCATTTGAATTTAATGAAGATGCTTACATGATGTGGAAGTTAACGAAATTTCGAAACAAATGATTTGATGCCATAATTGGGCAGAATTTACTCAAACCTTTAAGGGCTATCGTAGATATGGAAAACGAGTGTTTAAAAATTAACAATAATGAACTAAGATTTATCAATAGTTGCCCATATAAAACAGATGAGATACATCAGCTAGAGTTTACAGTTATAAAGGGTAGGGAATTCGA
Organism: Dioctria linearis; assembly: GCA_963930735.1. Taxonomy (NCBI): domain Eukaryota; kingdom Metazoa; phylum Arthropoda; class Insecta; order Diptera; family Asilidae; genus Dioctria; species Dioctria linearis. The sequence goes on along the minus strand of CAWVNZ010001887.1, from coordinate 22,448 downwards.
AACTCTCTTTAAATCTTTGAACCCTGAAGAGGAAAAGAATTTAAGAGAAATACTGAGATCATATAAAGATCTCTTCTTTAAAGAAGGCGACCATTTAACTAGTGCTTTCGATATTCAACATGAAATTATCACAACAACCGATAAGCCTATATATTCCAAAATATATAGATATCCCCAAGTACATGAGCAAGAAAGATCCACGCAAATAGCAGATATGCTCAAACAAGGAATCATAAAAGAAAGCAACTCCCCATACAACAGTCCTTTGTGGATTGTACCCAAAAAACTCGATAATTCAGGAATGAAAAAATGGAGAATTGTCATTGATCAACGAGGTAACAATCGACGACAAGTTCCCAATTCCGAATATAGAAAATATATTGGACAAGCTAGGCAGAGCGCAGTATTTTACGACCCTTGATCTGGCGAAAGGCTTCCATAAGATCTTAGTTAAAAAAGAAGATCGGAAGAAAACAGCATTTTCCACGCCTCTAGGACATTACGAGTATGTGCGAATGCCCTTCGGGTTGAAGAATGCACATTCAACGTTCCAGCGTCTAATGAACTCTATCCTAAAGGAACACATAAATAAAATATGTGTCGTCTATTTAGACGATATTCTAATATTCAGCACAACATTAGATGAGCACATAAATAGTATAAGGAGAATATTCAATACACTACGTAGCCACAACTTAAAAATCCAAATGGATAAGTGTAAGTTCTTTTCAAAAGAAATGGAGTACCTAGGTCATATTTTGACACCTGAAGGAGTCAGACCTAACCCGAAAAAGGTAGAGGATATCTTAAAACTGAAATTACCAAAAACACCAAAACAAATAAAGTCGTTTCTAGGCATTACTGGGTACTATAGAAAATTTATTAAAGATTATGCCAAAGTAGCCCAGCCAATGACCAAATAGCTTAAAAAGAACGTTAGATTAAACCTCAATGACCCAAATTATATAAGTTCATTTGAAAAACTTAAGAAAATTATAACAGAAGCACCTATATTAAAATACCCTGACTTCAGTAGAAGGTTTAAATTAGTTACAGACGCCAGTACCTTTGCAATCGGTGCTATTCTCCAGCAAGATAATCATCCAATCTGCTACGCCAGTAGAACTTTAAATGAACATGAGCGCAATTATACAGTCTCCGAAAAAGAACTTCTGGCCATTGTTTGGTCCACAAATTATTTTAGACCCTATCTCTATGGTGTAAATTTCGATCTGTTAACAGATCATCAACCTCTTAAATGGCTATATACAAAAACCAGAGGAAAAGATGTTAATCCAAGGCTTTATAGATGGTTATTAAAATTAGGTGAGTACAATGTTAATTTGGATTACATAAAAGGGAAGGAAAACAGGGTTGCTGACTTCCTTAGCCGAATAAACTCGGATACAAATGAAATAAACGTAGTCGAGACAAATAATTCAAGTAACGACACTGAGGAAGAAATGGAAAATTCCGAAGAACTTTCCGACCTTTCCGTAGAAAATAACATAGATCTTGAGAGTATTAGAACAATACATTCACAAGAGGAAAATCCTAAGAACCACATTCCCATACTGGATACAGTGGTTAATCGATTTAAAACTCAAATTATATTAGTCAACAAAAAGGAAAAGGAATTAGAAATAAAGCATAAAAATAGGAAAATATATATTGACTCAGATGATTTGGATAACAACTTTTCAGACATCTTAAGAAGATACATAAAGCCGGGAAAAACAGGCATATACACAGAATTGAGCGATAATGATTATAATAGAGTACAACAAAAGATTATAGAATTATTTGACGGCATTCAAAGCATAAGATTTGTCAGATGTGTACATCATGCTAAAGACATGGACAGCGAAGACGAAACATATAGACAAATCCAAAAATATCACAAATACGAGACAGGACACACAGGAATTAATGAAAACTACGAAGGATTAAAGAAACTTATTTACTTCCCCAACCTCAAGACTCTAATAGAAAAATACATTAATAACTGCGACACATGTAATCGAGTTAAATACGATCGGAACCCCATTAAACGAAAATTTGAGGTAACTGAAACCCCCAAAGACATTAAGGAAATCGTACATATGGACACTTATACCAATTCCAAAGCTAACTTTCTTACATTTATAGATAAATTTTCCAAATTCGCGACAGCTTACTACCTTGAAGATAGGAATAATCAGACAATTATACAAAAATTGAGAGAATACAAAGCACAAAGAGGAAAATTCCGTAAGTTAGTCACCGACAATGAATTTAGAAGTATTAATATAAAAGACTATCTTAAAAATGAGAATATTGACTTTCACTTAGTTAAACCCAATAACCACACTGGGAATTCCGATGTAGAACGTTTACACAACACTCTAAGTGAAAAAATTAGAACCTTAGGGATTGAGGGTAAACAACTCAACATCAAAGAAAAAATGTGTAAAGCTATTGAGTGGTACAACAATACTTACCATTCAACTACTAAAGAAAAACCAATAAATATTCAAGAAGGAAATTGCGACAAAAAAAATATATACAATAATCTTTGCAAGGAAAAGGCTAGGTAAATCAATAAGCGAAATGTTAAAAGGGAGGAATATTCTGAAGATAGGAAAGAAGGTTACATAAAAAATTATAAAAGTGTTAGACACAAACAAGAACCCAAATTTATCAAAACTACATTAGATAATATACATGTCTCAAATATTAAAAGAAAAAATAAATTTTCAGGGCAGTTGGATCTTCAAAACTTTTCAAATACTATGGATGTGCACAATAATCCAGGCACATCTAGTGGTTGATAAAATCGATACAAACTTCGGATACGCCGAAATTAAATTAGAAGAAGTCAATATTATAAAAAATTATGACAATATATTGCATTTAATAAGTCCCAAAGAAATCCAAAGCATTGTAGATAGTTTAGAGATAAATATAAGACAGGCAAATCTAAAAGAAAAATCTTTAACCCTCGAGTACCAGTTGAACCACATTCGCAATAAAATTAATACATTAATTCCACATAGGCAAAAACGCGGTTTGTTCAATTTCATAGGTACAGCATTTAAATGGATTTATGGTACGATGGACGACGATAATAGGCAAGAAATCGAAGAACATCTTAAGGTCATCGACATAAACAACCACAACGCTATAAATAATCTCAATGCACAAATCAAAATCAATCAAAACTTCAATGAAACCTTCGCAAAGCTAAAAGATGTCATTGAAAAAGATAGGCTGATGATTTCAGAAAGGCTAGACAAAACAGAGGGACTTGTACTTTACACAGACTTTGCACTCAAACTAAAAATACTACAGGACAATATTGAACATATACAAAATAACATAGCGTCAGCAAGATTAGGCATCGTTCATAGTAACATATTAACAGATGAAGAAATTGCAGAATATAATATTGACTTCCAAAAACAGCAAAATATTAAATTAGATACCGCAATAGATAATCAAGATAATATAATATTTGTGATTAGAATACCAAGAGGAATAGTTTCCTTACAGAAAATATTAATAACGCCAATAACTGACGACAAAAACGAAGAATTAACTCTTAATATTCAAGAAATTGTAAAGTATGAAAATAAGATTTTTGATCATGTTCAAAACAGAGATTTGAAAGATTAAAAATTTCCAACAATTGTATAATTAAAAAGAATTGTATGAGAGTATACAATAATGCATCCGAAGTCATAGAACTAAGTAGAGGAGTAGTACTAGTGAAAAATCAAAATAATGCCAATTTCAGTAGTACTTGTGACAAACGTAGAATGATGTTGAATGGTAATTATTTCTTAAACTTCAATAATTGTTCGATAAAAATTGATATTCGTACTATATATAATAATCAAAAGAAGTTCAAACAAAGCTTTGTAATATCAGACTATCTTGAACAAATTGAAGAATTAAATAAAAAAGTATCATTTGACAATATCATTTTAACACAAATGGAAAATATAAAGGAAATTAAGGAAATTAAATATCATAGAAAAATGCATTATATTTTTGGAAGTAGCTGTATTATAATAGTTATAGGCATTGTAATATTTATCGCAGTTCATACCTGTAAACATAGACTAAAATTAAAAATCAATAATGTGACTCAGGGAAGTCCTCAATTTAAGGAGGGAGGAGTTACGTCGGAAAATTTAACCGACATCACAGAACATGACACCTCAGAACAACCTTCGCAAAATTTTCACTTATATAAAATATAAATGTTCCCAGACAATTTTGCTTAATCAACAGAACTCAGGAAATGCAACCGTTCCCATGCATTCCTGCTTAATAGATAAAAAATTAAAAAGCTTTTATGTTTACGGGAATGAATGCAGATAGATAATTAAACTTAAAGTACAGTTTATATTTTTCAGTCAACCAGGTCGGAAGTTATAATATCGTGTACAAAAGTTTGGTTGTGTTAATCTTTTATTTTGCTTCTCTCCAATAAATTAAAATTCAATTTAAATTGTTGTGTTGTTTTCTTCATTTAATCCTTTTTTATTAGTGAACAAATTAAAAATCATAACTCGCGCGGCATCGTGACGGTGGCTGATGTTTATAAAAGCATCAAATTTCAAGCCTCCGTCCAACGAAAAATATTCTGGACTTGTTTAATCAAGTCCAGAATAAATGAAAATTTTCTCAGGGTGAAAATGCAACTATGCATTTTCTACCCTGAACGAAGGCTCTTGATCGCGACAAAAGTGATGAAGAGCCGAGTTGTGTTTTTGGTTTTCGAGCGGCTGGTATAAAAATTTCTAAGCGTAACGAGTTGAGATAAAACATAAGTGTAAAAAGATAAAAAGGTTTTTTTTTCTAGCAGCTCTAATTCCAGTTTGCACAAGTGTAACTAGATGAAAAATTTGTTAACAGCTCTAAATCGAGCTGGTACTAGTGTAAAAAGAGCAATAAGTTATTAGCAGCGATAAATAGAGTTTGTACAAGTGTAACTAGATTAAAAATTTGTTAACAGCTCTAAATCGAGCTGGTACTAGTGTAAAAAGAGCAATAAGTTATTAGCAGCGATAAATAGAGTTTGTACAAGTGAAAAAAAGAGATCATAAGTTGTTAACAGTTAAATATCGAGTTTATAGATCAAGAAAAAGATAAATGTAAAAAGTTTATAGTCACAATAAAGTCAAATAGATAGAAACATTCAAAGGTGGTTTTACTTATTGGATTATCAGTGCTAACCCAAGTTCAAAAGGTAAGAGAAAGAAACCATAACAATTATTTAAAAATAAGGAAAAGCATATATTTATTATCCTTAATTTTTTCTTCTTCTAAAAGTCAAATCTTTTTTTATAATTTTCCTTTAAGAATTGTACTCTCATCTTTAAAATAACCTAAAGGTTATGTCACTGTGATAATCAGAACCAAAGTTATGATTTTATAAATATAACTCAGCATACTAAAAATCGGCGTATTTTAAGGATTTAAAAGTCCTTTAATTAAACCAGCATGCGGCGCATCACAAAAATAAACAGTTGAATTCTGATCTCATAACTGCTTTAAAAACGGGACTGGTGATGGTCGGGTTAGCAAAGTGCGAATTTTTATCGATTTCCTGTGGAATGACGGTAATGAGTATCGACCATTATTTATAATGACCCCCAAGCTCTTTCAGATATATAGTTTACTAACTAATCTACATTTATCGAGGAAACAGAACTTAATACAGAACTGTGAAGTGCAGAGTAAAAATCTAATGTGATCAAAATCACTTTCGCTAATGGAGAAGTAAGTGTCAAAGCATCCAAAATGTATGTCCATAGGTAAAGTACTAAAGTCAATTCTTGGCAATATTGCAGATATAGTATTAAAATTTCTAAATTTAGTGGTTGTGGTCCAAGCAATATGAATATGACAAATCTATCCGAAGATCAAATGCAATTCAACAAACATAAATAATATAGAAAACATAATTTCTAGTATATCTGTTGAAAGTCTTTTCTTCCTTCTTTCTATGGTGCGTCTAATTCCTCCCAGGCTTATCGTTGTGCACGTTGAGTTGCTTGGAGTAGCAGTATATGTTCGGTTCCTTGCGAAGCTATGGAGAAGCTTGTAGAAGCTCAGCTCCTGTTGAAGATCTGGAGTTGCTTGTTGAAGCTCAGCTCCTATTGAAGATCTGGAGTAGCTTGTTGAAGCTCAGCTCCTATTGAAGATCTGGAGTAGCTTGTTGAAGCTCAGCTCCTAAATGAAAATAATCTTCGCTTGATTAACACTGGTTATACTCGTATTGGAGTAGCTTGTTGAAGCTCAACTCCTAAATAATTTACGACTGGATACTACTGAATTTACTTTTGACTGAACATTTCTTTTACATTTTCTCACTCTATATATACAAATTGTTCTTATTCTATCTATTGTATATACATGGCAAATTTCATACTTACTTCCCAGTACGGAAGATGTGCAGTTTACTTCCGACTGTATTTTACTTCCGACTTAACACCTTGTGTACATAATGTTCACCTTGTACAAAGTGTTAAGTCACACATATTACATTCGTCAATTAAATCGCGGCACTCGTCGCGTTTGTATACATACAAATATTTTGCAAGAACCAGAATCACTTGCTGTTTGTTGTTAATATGTGATGTAATTCTCGGGTTACAGTAGGAATTTGCGCGCAGGGGTATTGCGACATCTTCGCTGTTTTACATGAAGAATATTTGACGTAGGTCAGTGATTGAAATTCTTCATGCAGCGAAAATGATGTAGTAGATAGGTATGTAGGCACAATGTTGTTAGTTATGCGTTGCAATAAATATGTTTTATTCCTACATGTTGTAGGTATGTATAAGCATGTGCATTAAGTATGCTTTCTTCCTACATGATGTAGGTATGTATATGCATGTGCTTTAAGTATATACTTTCTTCCTACAAGATGTAGGTATGTATATGCATGTGCATTAAGTATACTTTCTACATGATGTAGGCATTTATATCATGTGCTTTACGTATATGTATGTAACAAATCCCCCCTTTTAAAAAAAAATGTGTTATTCTTGGAAGAGGAATAACGCATTAAAACATGATTCAAGCGTATGGTTCTTTTGGAAGTATTAGTTTAGTGATTTTGTATATATACTTAACGTCGAGCGCGGGGACTGGTATGTGGATAATGTAGTTACTAAAGGAATCATACTTATTTATGCGTACATTAATTTGAGTTGGTTGACAATAGTTTTTTTTTTTGAACATAGTTGGTATATAATTAACTATACTAATGGTACATTTAGATTTCATACGTACATATAGGTATATAAAGTTTTAACGTTATAGTTTCGTAACTACATAGGTCTATTTGTTGACACTGGTTTGTTTTGTATTTCTTATTTACGTTTTATTATATACATATTATATTATATATAATATATATATATTATATATATATTTTCCTTTTGGAACTAGTGTCCATTTACAGTATGTATATGTGTACACATTTTGTTTTTTTTTTTTTTTTGAACTTATCTAGATTTAAACTTGAGCTAAAAGTTATATAGGTAGTGTGAATAGTACATCTTATTTCTATAAGGTTTAATTATATGTTAATACATTTATAAGTATGTATGTCTCTAGGTTTGCTCTTGATAAAGTAAGAAATTAGCCTGGTTATACATTTGAAAATATGCATGTGTGCAGGTTTATTCTTGATATACATTAGAGATTAGCCTTGCTATACCTTTGTAATATGTATGTGTGCAGGTTTATTCTTGATATAACATTAGAGATTAGCCTGGCTATACATTTGTAATATGTATGTGTGCAGGTTTATTCTTAATATACATTAGAGATTAGCCTGGCTATAAATTTGTAATTTGTATGTGCGCAGGTTTATTAAGGATATATGTATACATATTTTTGAATTAACATCTTCAAGTTATATATTTCTTGTTATTTTGTACTATCTAAAAAAAACTTATCTAACTCTTAAAGACAGATAATTCTAGTTATTTTGTACTATCTAGAAGGTTATATTGAGAACTTACTTAAACTTAAAGACAGGTAATTCTAGTTATTTTGTATTATATGCAATTTGTATTGAAAACTTAGTTAAACCAACTGTACATGGCGGGTGCGTGACATTGAATCTGGCTCTGCACGACTTAAAGAAGGCGGAAGTGGTGGTGGGGATGGTATTGGCACATTTTGCCGGCTATTTGCCTGTGGAGACTCGGCAGATCGGTGTTTGATTGCGTCTTTTAATTCTGAACGATTAGTTTGGTTGATAGCTCTTCCTTTGTTTGTTGTTGTTGGAGGCATAAATAAACCTAAATCGGCACGAGGGGGTAGGCTTACGTAGGGAGATGTATTATTTTAAAATGAGGGCTAATCTTCCCTCACACGCAGAGGAGAAGCAGAAATTTGAGAGGCTGGCATCGGATAATTTAAGGCATATAAATGCCAATAAGAGAAAAAGAAGTTCAAAATGATAAGGTGCATAATGTGGTATTTTGTTAGATTTACTCAATAAAAATCCAATTATCAGATTTGTTTTTTTGTTTTTTTTTTTTTTAAATGAAGCTTCCTCCTTTTTTTTGTGTGTTCTTACTGTTGGGTTGCCTTTTCTTCTTGACTAAGAATTGTTGCCTCGTTTTTCTGTCTCTTTTTGCTTTTTTTTTAAGTTTAGCCGTTATTCGTGAAATGGCTTCAGCCTGTTATTATGTATTGTTACTCTTCGTTTACCGATTTGAATAACAGTATTAACAGAGTTAAAAACTTGTACCACGAGATAAGGACTTAGCCATATCTGGGAAAGTTTGTGTTTTTTAGCTGGATTTTTTAATAGGACTTTATCTCCTGGTCTGAATGTTACTGGACGCGCGTGCTTATCGTAGTGTTGTTTTGACTTTTCCTTGGCGTTAAGCAGATTTTTTCGGGCCATAGCATTTGTTTTCTGTAATTTGTATTTCAGAAGGTGATAGTAACTTTCGTGATTGTATATTAGCTCTGGCTCTCTTCTTAGATTTGTGGGTACATCCGCTGTAAATCCAAATAGACAGTCCATTGGGGTGATCTTAGTGCCTTCATTTGGACTATTATTATATACAAAAGCCCCGGTTCTCAGGAATCGATCCCAAGCCTTTGGATTTTCGGATACAATGGCTCTTAGAAACTCCACAAGTGGTCTGTGGGTTCGTTCAAGTGCACCGTTGGATTGTGGGTGATAAGCGGATGTTTGTAGTTTTTTTAATTTTTAAGAGCTTACAAACTCGTTTGAAGAGATCGCTTAAGAAATTAGAGCCCTGATCAGTTACTAATTTTTTAGGTATACGGTAACGAGTGATTATCTCGTCGAAAAATATTCCTGCTACCGTTTCCGCTTTGCCATTTTGCAAGGCATAACAATCTACGAATTTCGTTAGATTGGCTTGGAAAGTCAAAATGTACTTATTTCCCGAATGGGTTTCTTCAAGAGGACCTACGATATCCAAATATACTTTTTCGAATGGCATTAGGGCAGTATCTGTTATGACCATTGGCGTACGATACTCTGGACTTGCCTTCATTTTCTGACATTCAGTACATTTTCGAATATATTTCTTGATGGAACTGAGCATATTTCTCCACTTATATTTTCTCTTAATTCTTTTGTAAGTTTTAATGACTCCTTGGTGACCACCAAATGCAGAATCATGGTAGTCCCTTAAAATTATTTGAATTTCTTCAGGGTCTGAAATAATTTCAGGTGATTTATTTTGAGAATTCAATGAATGATTGTTCGAAGGTAAGATGCCTTGCTCAGATGTACTGTTTCCAGACTGGCTGCTTTTAGTTGAATCGATTTCAACTGAGTTGTTTTTGGAGTGCTTTAATTGCTTTTTAATTCTTTGAGGAGTTTTTTGGTATTGAATTACTTCTTCCAACTTATTTTCTGCGTCTTTTGATTCAGCTCTAGTGACAACATGGCAATGTGCTGGTTTGGAATTTGATGGTTGCTGGGAATTACAATCGTCTATATCAGAATCGGTTCGGTGGTGTACCTGAGCTTCCACAATGAACGAATTGGTGTTTGCTTGGTTTAATTTGGTAGGTATTCGGCTAAGCGCGTTTGCTTTAGTGTTATATTTTCCAGGCTTATATTCAATTTTGTAGTCAAACTCTGAGAGTTTATGGTGGAATCTGACTAATCTTGTAGTTGGGTCTTTCACATTGAATACGCTTTTCAGGGGCTTGTGGTGTATGTAGACCGTGAACGTTCTGCCCTGTAAATAACACCTGAAGTTCCTGGTGGCCATACAATAGCGAGTAACTCTTTTTCTATTGTGGAAAATTTTTGTTCCGCCTTATTTAAACTTCTAGAATGCATACGTTAATGGCTTGTCCTTGCCTATTTCCCCTTGGGATAAGACAGCTCCCAATGCTTCGTTGCTAGCATCGGTTGTTAAATTAAAGGGTTCAGTAAAATCAGGATATGTGAGAAGGGGAGGATTTACCAGCGATTTTTTAATTTCCTCGAAAGAATCTTGGCACTTTGGTGTCCAAGTAAATTTAACATCTTTGCGTAACAGGTTGGTTATTGGTCTGACTATTTTTGAAAAGTTCGGAATGAACTTGCAGTGGTAGTTAGCCAACTCAAGGAATGATTGAGTTTTTCTAACAGTTCGGGGTTGAGGAAAATTTTGGACACAACTCGTTTTGCTGGGGTCTGGAAGTGCTCCTTCATTTGAACATTTGTGTCCAAGGTAAATCACTTCTCTGGGAAGGAACTCGAACTTTTCGGGTTGTAATTTGAGGTTGTGTTCTCTGAGCCTGTCGAATACCTTAGTCAATTTCTCTTCGTGATCTTGTAAATTTGTTCCATAGATTACAATATCATCGAGATAGACAAAGCATTCTAAGCGTTGGAGACCCGTTAGAATGTAATTCATTAATCGCTGGAAGGTCGCAGGCGCGCCGTTCAGCCCAAATGGCATTCTCTTAAATTCATAGTGCCCATATGCGGTACTGAACGCAGATTTGGGTCTATCCTTTGGATCAACAAGTACTTGGTGATACCCGCTTGCAAGATCGAGTGTAGTAAAATATCTGGAGTGCCCAATCTGGTCCAATATATCCTCTATTCTAGGTAATGGAAAAGCATCCCCTATAGACTTCTCGTTAATTTTACGGAAATCTACTACTACTCGCCAACGTTTATTGCCGTCAGGTCCAGCTTTCTTGGGAACTACTAGTAAAGGGGAATTCCACGCGCTTTTACTTAATTGGATTATGTCATTTTCTAACATTTCCTTAATTTGCTCATTTATGATTGCCCTATGCGTTTCTGGGAGTCTATACATTTTCTGGTTTATGGGTGGTTGATTATGTAATGTGGGAATGGTATGTTTTATACTGTTAGTATACGTTAGCTTGTCCCCCTTTAGATGTAAAAGGTCATTATAGTCATAACATAGTTCCAGAATTGATTTTCTCTCTTCGTGGTTTAAGTTTTTATCAGACAGTAATTCTTCACGTAAATCCGCAAGTCTGTTTTGATTATAATATTTAATGCGGTTCACGTTTATTGAATGTGGATTGGAATCGAATTTTGGCTTGTCGTTTTTGACATTGTTTATGCTTTTGTTTGATGCACGAAGGAAAGGTGGACCGCCTTTTTTCTGAGAACCTTGGGTATTTATGTCGTCCAAGAGTAAAGGGAGATACTGCACGTTATAAGAATTAATTGGAACTAGAGTAAGCGTTAACCTCCTTAGGAATACTGTTTCCGTGGTTACGTTTAGAGCTGATAATGTTATGAAACTTCTATGAGTACTAACTAGGCAATTTGCGACAAATACTCCTTCTTGAATCTCCTGAGACAAACAGATCTGGTCTATTTGTAACGGTATGCTTAGTACCATTTGAGATCGAGGGGGTATTCTATTAGATCGCTGAAGTATTACTTGATATTGCCTACTTTCATCTTCACTCTTGTTTCTAAAGTTGCTCGAAGTTTCTTCCACTGGTGGTAAGGCATTCTTGCTATCTGCTGCCCGTGATTTAAATTGCTCCTCCATTTGAGCGCTTGGTATTTCCTCTCCAACGTCTATGGATGTTTCGAGAGGTACCGTGAAATCAATAGGGTTGGTTTCCATGTGAGGAAACCGGAGTAATTTATTAGGTCCTTAAATATTGCAATTTTTTGCAAGTAAGTCATTGCCTAACCGCCCATCGTGAGAAATTCTGGCGTCATTTTCTTCAACCTGGAGTTTACACGGGATACTACGGCTTAGTAAAAAGTTGCTTTGGTAGTTACCCAATGTTTCTCCTTCTCCAAATGGGGTTTTCAGAGTCACCTTTTGGCTTTGCTCTATCCGTTCTGGTGTATCCAGTGCTTTCTGTTTGATCAAGCTTACTTCTACTCCAGTGTCTACTATCAGCCGCACGGCTGTGTTTTTACTTATATCTAATGTTAACTCTACCACTGAAACGTTTTCCCTCATATGTGGTTTTTCTATTTGAGAGCACCCTGACGTATTTTGAGAGATTTTATTTAATCTGTGTGCCGTTTCTCGAATGTGTGGCCTCCCATCGGCGCTTCTGCTGACATGTGGACACGGTATGCCCTCTTCTACCACAAAAGTCGCACAAGTTTTGTATATGGTGAATTCTCCGTTCCCGATTTGCAGGTCCCCACCGAGCATTGTTGCTAGTGTTTGCATGTTCCGGTGGTGTTTTAGCAGTTTGCTTACAATATTGGGCATCACGGCCCTTTGTCCTTTAGTTAATACAAAAGGGAGTATTCTTACGTTTTAGGCATTCGTCGTACGTGCTTGTAATTGCAGTAGCTGCAGGTGATCTTATTTAAGAGTACTTTTTATTTGTCGTACTTTCTTTCCTCCTGCTGGTAAGAAGAGTTCTGGTATGGAGTTGGGCTTCCTGAAGATCTCCTTGTCCTACTGGCTTGATTAGAGCGCCTCTTATTTTCAGAGTTTCCGTCGATATTAAAAGATACTGAAGGTACCCTTGTTGGCTCAGGTATGGGAGGTATACTAAATTCAGTTTTTATGTTAGGCTTTCCTAGCTCATTTGCGTAAGGGTAATGAGAAAAATTTTCACTATTGTGTATAGGGTGACCATAGGCATGTGAAAGATTTGTGCTATTTGGTCGACATAAGTGATCCATTTGGAAAGAATATGTAGGAAGAGGAATGTAATTTGTGGGTTGTGGTAAGAAAAGGAGTCCTTGTTGCATCCTTTCCATATCTAATGCCTTTTGAATGAGATTTTCTAAAGAATTTTCATTCAAAGTAAGTAAATAGGCGCTTAGATGGGGATTAGTTGCACCACTCTTTATGGAAGCCATAACAAAGTCTTCAATTTGTTGTTTTACCACTTTAAAGTTTTCCGCTCCGTATTTACACTGTGCTGCTTCGTAGCATTGTACTAACAGACTCTTTAGTCTATTAGTAAATGAATTAAACGAGACATTGACGTTTTAAAATTGCAATAACACCTTGCCGAATTCTGTATGTGAACGCTGTCTTTATTTCCTCCCACTTTACAAAAACACTTCCTCTTACGCGCTGTGTGATTCCTCCAACTCGACAGGGAGTTCTCAATAGTGCTCTCAATGCTTTAATTTGCTCGAGACAGCTCTCGAAATGTCGTTTCCTAGCATTCTTATTCCACTTCCGAAATGCAGCTTGAAATTTATGTGTGTTTCTGTTGCACTTTTTAACAATATAGTCTTTATTCTCTGAATTTTTTAAACACTTCAACACATCCGTCCGCAAGTTTTTAAATACTGAAAAACTTTTATTTACTAGTGCCGTGTTCATTTTTATTTTTTTATGTTTTTAAACTACCCTTGAAACTCACTAAAACTGACTGATGCTCCCCAAGAGTTTGCTTGGACTTTTATAAGAACGGTTTGTAAACATGAATGATCCAGCTGCTACAATAATCATTGCACAGGATGAATTCCAACGAACTTGCTTACAGGTTGAGATGATATCGAATTACATGATCAAAAAATCATTCAAATTAATTTGATTACTTTAATCTGCTGGTCGAATTTGCAAATGAGATTGTTTACATGAATGCATACAAGAAAATGTTAAAATTTGTTTACTTTATGCGAATTCCAATGAAACGTTTCGATTAGTAAAATTCTTGAAACAAAAATTTTTTGGCTGCCTACAGGAAGTGTGGTATCAAATCACATGAAAAGAATAAATTTGCTGATATAGCTTAAATTTGTTTTCACAGGTGTGCATGACTCATTCAGCTCAAATGCGAATTTGAAACAGGAAGCTTACACGGGTGTGTATGAACCATTCAGCTTAAGTGCGAATTTGTTTACAGCGGTGATATCGAATTACATCATAATCAGGGGAAGCATGCCTAATGGTTGGTAAATATTTAGTACTTGATACCAAGAACCCCCATAGAAAGTGATCCAGAACTTCTGATATATACAAATTACACGCTAAGAAATATTCAAGTAAGAAAACAACAAATCCAAGATGACGTCATGCTGATATCTACAACTCCCCAGGGTAACTTGAATTACTAGTAATATTGATTACATCTGAAAAGGTAAGATCGCTAATATCTCGGAAACCAAAGCCCGTAGAGGATTTTTGATGAAAATTTCCGTCTCTTTCCTACCCCACACCACCTAGAATCCATTGCCATGAACAAAAATAACTTGAATTATTAATACGCTAATATCTGGAAAACCAAAGCCCGTAGAGGATTTCTATTAACTTTAATTATTACTAATATTAACTCAAAACCAGGCGCAACACTTGAAAACAACAACAGCCTACATTTAGGCGCACCACACATCCAAGAAAACCGTAGCATTTTGCTGCTACATGTGGGCACAAGTGGAGCAAAAAACTTCATACATAACAAAAACGTAGCATGCTGCCACGTGTGGGCACAGAAAACCGTAGCATGCTGCCACGTGTGAGCAAAATTGAAACAAAAGACTTCCCAAAACCGTAGCATGTTGCAACGTGTGGGCAAAAGTGAAGCAAAAAACTTCACACATTCAAGAGAAACGTACCACACATCCAAGAAAACCGTAGTACCGGAGCGTGCTGGTAGTTTCGGCTGATGCCACTAGGGCGCAGTCTACCAAATAACACATCCAAGAGTAAGCACGTCAAGACTCAATGGTGATTCAAGATATAAGACAGTCAAAACTCAATGGTCATCCTAGATATTAACCAGTAAGCCATGACAAAAACCCACATTTAGTATGTATTCAAACCACCTAGCGATGGTGGCGCCATCTACAGGTGAGAGTTCTAGATAAAAAAAACTCTGGTCCAGAACTCTACCCATATATAGCAACTTGAAAGAATATTCACACAACACCTCCATGGTCTCATGGTTGAGCACCTCGGATTTTACAAACACAGGCGTTCGCGGTTCGATTCCAGCAAACAAAAAATCCAACATTATTTTATTTAAAAATCTGCTAAGACAAGAGCTTGAGCAGCTGACGGGGATCAGCCAATCAGATGACGTCATCCCCTGGCCAGCCATATGGTAGGAAAGGAATTCCCCCAGGCAAGCCCTGTGACGTAGACCACTAGACGGAATCTCCCTGGCCCAGAACTACAAAAAGTTGGAATTTTCCGGACACTTTTTGTATGGAAATAGTGTTCCAGAATCCCCACAGCGTAAATACTATACATAGTGTCATCTTCCTGGTTTCCAAAATGAAGCATATAGCACTCATTCTAATTTTCATCCCATTATCTACGGCTCAGGAATAGAAGTAAAGCAGCACAATGCTACTGCAGGCATTTACTTCGAAGAGATTGGCAGAGGCAACCTCTACACCAGCGAATGGAAAATCGTCACCTGTTACGACCTGGCGAATTTTAAATCAGAATTCAACAACATCCAGTTCATCGCCCAACAAATTACAGCGACCTGTCAGAAACTGGACAAACACTCAGCCTTGAGCCACATTTGTAACGGTACGTTTTTACAAATAATTCTTATATTAGCAAAGATGGAATATAAGAATATGTTACTTGTGACCCAAAATAGGAAATAAGGAGCAATATTTAATGCAATAGGCTCAATCTCCAAAGCCCTTTTCGGCACATTAGACGAAGATGATGCCAATCTATATGATGAATAAATCTCACTCTTAACCAAAATTCCCTCCTATCACTTATAAAAAGCCAAACTGCGATAGTCCAAGCAACCGTAAATGTTTTCAACAAAACTAAAGCCCAATTGAAAAGGATTTCATGGTTATGCATAAAAAGTTAATTTCAATACAGATATCTACATCATTAATGGAAAACAGAACATTGGATAACAAAATATCCATTGAAATTGAATCACTTATTCCCCTGGTAATGTTAACGGCATTCAGATACCAAAATACCTAGTCGGAATTAATAGATGTCTTAACAGATTCAAGGCATGGAAAATTTCATCCTACACTCATTTCCCTAAACAAATTGAAGAATTCTTATTGAACATCAGACAGGAATTACCAAATTCAGTGATGCTTCCCATAAATTCTAGAGATAATATTTTATCACAAATCCACAAATTGAGTACAATATCAGCGAATATTTTCAATAATAAAATGATTATCGAGCTCCGAATTCCACTTCCATTCAAGGAACCATACCAATTATTCAAAATAATGACATTACCTACAGTCCTTAACGGATCGTTCATATACATTGAACCAGCAACTGAATATATACTAATAGACTGCTATCGTGAGGGATGTGTTCAAGGTTCTTAATGGTATCAACGTCTCTAAAGCCGCAGGACCTGATGGTTTCTCGCCCCTATTAATTAAAAACTGTGCCTCATCCTTGGCTAATCCTCTGCGCAAACTATTCTACCTGTCCTATTCGACAGGAAAATTTCCAACTGCTTGGAAACTAGCTCACGTTCAGCCTATTCCCAAGAAAGGAGAGGGTAGCGATCCCTCAAATTATCGACCAATTGCAATCACTTCGATTCTTTCAAAGGTTTTTGAATCTATCATTAACTCCAAATTAATGAAGTATCTGGAAACCAATCAGCTCATCAACGATCGCCAATACGGCTTCCGGCACGGTCGCTCATCTGGAGACTTGCTGACTTTTATTACGGAACGTTGGAATCGTAGTCTTCACAATTTTGGTGAGTCCAAAATCGTTGCTCTAGATATTTCAAAGGCCTTTGATAGAGTCTGGCATCCAGCCCTTTTAGCCAAACTCAAAGCACTTGGTCTTTCCCCTCCTCTTCTATTATGGATTGAAAGTTTTTTATCTAGTCGCCAAATACGTGTTATATTAGATGGCGTTATATCTGAACCTCATCCTATTAATGCCGGTGTCCCCCAGGGCTCTGTTATTTCTCCGACTCTATTTCTAATCTTCATTAATGATCTGCTTTCCCTTACTTTTAATCCTATCCATAGCTTTGCTGATGACAGTACCCTTGATTTCGCATACTCCTTTAACACCATTGCGGATTCCAGAGGGAACGCCACATGTGTTAAACGAGACTGCATGATTAGATCATTGAATAACGATCTTGACAATATTCTCGCTTGGGGCAAAGTGAATCGCGTCGAATTCAATGCATCTAAGAACCAAAGCTGTCTCATCTCATTAAAACAAGACCAACACTTAACCACTCCCGTTTCGTTTGATGGAGCATTAATTTCTGATTCACCGTCACTAAGAATTCTTGGCATTAATATTTCCAGCAAGTTAAGCTGGACAGATCACATCTTCTCGGTTGCCAAAGAAGCATCAAAATGTCTTGGTTTTTTGAAAAGGTGTAAGAAATATTTCAGCCCGTCAAATATAGCGCTCCTCTACAAGTCCTACATCAGACATAGAATGGAATACAATTCCCATATCTGGGCCGGGGCTGGTCGCACAGCCTTAGCTTCATTGGATATTGTCCAAAAGAGAGCCTGCAAGCTCATTGGCGATGTGGCAATTACTCGTCATATCGACTCGCTCGAGCACCGTCGCAATGTTGGATGCCTTTCGCTCCTTTATCGCTGTATGCATGGTCAATGTTCTGATGAAATATCTAGTCTGATCCCTTGTAGAATAGTTCCTGCACGCAATACTCGCGCTGCATCCCGCGCTCATCCTTTTACCCTTCAAATTACCTTCGGCCGTACACTTAATTCCGTGATGCTTTCTTATCCCGAACTGTGCGAATGTGGAACAGTCTACCATCTTTTGTCTTTCCTCCGGCATACAACCTGCGAAAGTTTAAGGCCAACATACATCGGCACCTCCGCCGCTCTCCTCATATCCCTTAATCCTTTCCCTATCTCCTTCCTGCCACGCTGTGCTTTGCATCATAGGGTATCCCCTGAGCTTGGCTTAATAATATAAAAAAAAAAATATTGAACTAGCATTACATGATATCCACAATTGCGCAACGTTGGATCATACGTACTTTTACTGCCAGAGCACATCCCCAATCTTAAATGCAAATACTAGGGTAAATCAATGTGAGATAAATTTAATAAAAAAGGAGCCGATTATATCCGATTGTAAAATTTTAACATTAGAACAAGAGTGGTTTTGGACGCAATTATCGCAGCAGAACGCTTGGCTTTTCTCCCTAAAAGATTCCATACACATAGATATTATTTGCGAAAATTCCATTAGCCCACAAGTTCTGCAAGGAACAGGAACAATTTATATCTATCCCGATTGCTATGTACGAAGCAAAGAATTTATCTTGCACGGACATAGCGTAAATGTTTGTAAATTTAATTCTTATTTTATCCCAACAATAACCATTTCCAGTATAACATCCTACCCATTAGGATCGCATATAAAAGTACATTCTTTAAATATTACGAACAAAATAGATCTAGATGAACTTCTAGAATCCATTCGCTTCCAAAGAAATCAAGAATTAATTCCTCTCAATTCCATAAATGGTCATCATATTCATCATTACGCACTGTCATATTTAACAGAGTCGTATCTATTCTATATATCTAAACATGAGATATAAAAATATTCCGCCGGAACCTAAACTGGAAGATATGCCTAGATCAGCACCACGAAAACTGATCTTCAAAATTACTCCTGCTCCCACCAGAAAAAAGACAGAAAATTTATAATATAATTTACATATCCCCTTATTCCCCAATTTTCATCATTTTTTTCAACAACCCCTATCCTTATCCCAATTGAAGAATTTTCAATAGGTATACCACTTTATTTCTAATTTGGTTTGCAGTTATTCAATGTAGCCAAAATGCATCCTCAGAAAGGACGAAAAAGACCAAACCGAAGATATCCTTTTTTCGTGTGGCATTTGTTTTTAAAAGTTGACCATACCAAAAGATAGCCAGGCTTATGATGGCTGGCTTTTGGTACTTTTGGTACTGGCACTTCGATGATATCTCTATGCATTTTAGAGAAAAATGGCAAAGGAACACGTTGCATAGAGTACAATTTGAGGCCCTATATCTAGATAATAAAGGGTTAAACTGGAATTTTCAATATAACACGTTCGTATTAGTTTTATTCGCGGAATTCACAAATGTAATCTAAATGTACCCTTAATGAGGATGAAAAGGACATTTTTTAAATATATCCTTTTTCAAGGACTTCGGCTATGCCAGAGGATACCTTGACTAAAGATGCGCAACTTTTATTATTAGGACTTTTTCGATATCTCCGCACATTTTCCAGAAAAATGGCCAGGGAACACGTTACGTGGGACACCCTGTATATTTTAACTTCGATATTTAGAAAGAAAGTTTCCTTCATAAATGAATAAAACTTTCTTTTCCCCAGGGGGGGGGGATGTTGGGACTCAGGTACCTTTGCCCCGAATCACAACCATAATACCGATACATCAATGTATCGAAAAAAAAATATCAATTTAAATTTCATTAAAAATCTTAATCAAAACTTAAAATGCATTTAGAAATGCATTCCCATATTATAACAAAATGCAATCTAGCATAAATTGCATTTTGTTTTTTCCGTATGTACAGTGTACATACATTGCATAAATTGCATTTTGTTATCAGACACACATTCCACTCACACGATATGCACACCTACCTACATGCAGTGTCTTCTTACTTTTATTCCGTAGGTACAGTGTACATACATACGTACATTACTTACTTCCTCCAATCTAATTGTATGTAAATACATACCTACATACAATTATGAGAATTATTCGCGCCCTCTTAAAATTAATATTTCAAGACGGGCGCACAAGTGCATATCGGATTACAGTTTTCCATAGATGCATATAGCTTGCACCAAAATTATTGTACATTTTCTCACGTACGATTTTTAACGTCGTGAGAAAGCAATAAAATATAAAAAAGCTTTTGCAAATTATCGTGGGTACCTGGGTGCAACTTTCCAAAACCTCAGGGAGTCGTTTTTTCAACCGGCGAGGAAGTAAGTCTAATCGCGATTTTGTGTAAAAATTAAATAAAGATCTTGTGTGATCAGTTGAAACCCTATATTTATATAATATATAAATTATACGTATATTACTCCGCCTAATTGTGTTATTCAACTTTTGCGATTTTTAATAAAGAATAATATAGTTGTTATAAAGAATAATATAGTTGTTATAAAGAATAATATAACAACTAAAAACACTTTAGAGTTTTCTTGTTCTATGTTTTAACAATATCTTGTCAAAACAGGACTCCGTGTGCTCTCTGTCTGGAGCACTGCACACAGCATAGAACACATGGCATAAATACAATCAGATCAAGCAGATCAAGTTGCAACACTAGCATTATCATCATTATAAGTACCATCGAACGGGAATTTCTTCTCTACGTGATACGAGATAAAAATTTTCCAAATATAATTTAATTTAACACAACAGCATGTGTTGCTCTAAATTTCTTGTTGCTATGCATTTTTGTTTGTTGCTGCACTGCCAATTCTTAGAATCATGCGCCTCTGCTACTCCATCAGTAGTGTTCTGTGCAAGCAAGCTGACTGATCTGGATCTCTTTTTGTACTTGGCATCACTTGGGGTAAGTTGGCTGTTTAGGGACTAACATTTATATCGGGTATCGATATATTTCGATGATATTTCACTTTTAACAATTAACAATCATTTCTGGTCTCGACGGAAATAAACGCATCTTATTTCGGGTCTCGACTGAAGATAAGATATTTTCTAACAATTATTTCTGGTCTCAAATAAACGCATCTTATTTCTCGGCTGAAGAAAGCATATTTATTAACAATCATTTCTGGTATCGACGGTAAAAAACGCATCTTATTTTGGGTCTCGACTGAAGATAAGATAATACTTTACGTCGGGTCTAGACTGACTTAAAGAATATTATCTCGGGTCTCGACTGAGATAATATTTTACTAACAATCATTTCTGGTCTCGACTGAAATAAACGCATCTTATTTCGGGTCTCGACTGAAGATAAGATAACACTTTAAGCCGGGTCCCGACTGACTTAAAGAATATTATCTCGGGTCTCGACTTAGATAATCTTTTACTAGCAATCATTTCTGGTCTCGACGGAAATAAACGCATCTTATTTCGGGTCTAGACTGAAGATAAGATAACACTTTAAGCCGGGTCTCGACTGACTTAAAGAATATTATCTCGGGTCTCGACTGAGATAGTATCTTACTAACATTAACACTTTATTTCTGGTCTCGACGGGAATAAAGAATTGTTCTAACCAATGGTTAGCACAAAGGGTCTTAACATTAGCTTAAAGCCAACCCTCAAGCGTCGAGTTGTAGATCGGTGAGTACCAGTCACTTGTAACAAATTAATATTTATTCATACATCTAGTTTACAATATTTACTCATATATATATTTACATATTATACATTTTTTG
The DNA here is from genome assembly GCA_963930735.1 of Dioctria linearis. Taxonomy (NCBI): domain Eukaryota; kingdom Metazoa; phylum Arthropoda; class Insecta; order Diptera; family Asilidae; genus Dioctria; species Dioctria linearis. The sequence goes on along the minus strand of CAWVNZ010001887.1, from coordinate 612 downwards.
TGCATATTTATCAAATATTATAATTTATCTTCATTCTGTGTTAATTTGACATATATATATATATTTATATGTATTACGCTTTTGACGATTTTATATTGCAACAATTCTAATAATACGTGTTTTCAGTATGATACAAATTCTCTGACCCAAAAAGTATATATTGAGTTTTATCCCGATACAACTTTTCTTGATAATCATGTATTCTAAGTCTGTGGTAATAAGTGTATTCTAGTGTGTGTGGATCTCTGACCTAATACCTCATTACATAATCTGATCTTAATATAATTAGTGGGCAATCTTAAGAAATAAGTGCGAAAATTTATTGAAAGTTAAAACGTAGTGAACAGTGTTTGTTTTGATAAGAGATTCGACCACTGACCTTGATCCAATTTACCAGTGCATCCATTTCAGGGTCACTACGTTCAAATTTGCGTGTACCTTCTACTAACGGACAGTACACCGATTGATGTTGAATAGAAGGAGTTGGAATTTCAATAATGAACTCTGATCGAGCCGGAATTTTGACTTTTTTCAAGTGATCCGCTGCTTTCGGATGATTAGTAGGAAGGAGATATGATTCCAACTTTTGTGGAATTTTGAAGGAGTTATTCG